>CM029602.1:38253799-38440198 GCA_017311375.1 Mytilus coruscus
TGTTTGTTTTTTCAAACATGTGGTGGAATATATATGACTATATAAAAATAAGGAGTTGTGGTATGATTCCCAATGAGATAATTTACGAAAAACAAATATGACAGACTTGAACCAACGACAATCGCTGAACTACGGGTTCCTGACTTGGGACAGGCACATATAGAATGTGGCGTAGTTAAAAATGTTTGATGGCGCTAACTCTCTCCTAGCCTAAGACAGTGGTGTAACAGTACAATATGAGATCAAACTATAAAAATAAGTCGAAAAGGGCTCAACTCTTAAAAAATCCCACCTAATAAGAACACAGACCGGACGTGGCAGGGTATTTATACATTCCTCGCGATAAAAAAGAAAACAAGTACTCACAGTTACTGACAGATAATTAAAAGCCAATAAAAGCCAATAACAACTAATAATAGCTCATTTAATAAGTCATTAAGGTAAACCAAGTAAAGAGGAGTCGATAGTACAGCGCCTTGTCTGACGCCTTGTTGCACTTTGAAGGGTACTGATGCATGTTCATTGACGTAACGACATTTGTTATACCAAATCAGAAATCTCTGGTAATAGTTCACCATTTATCCCGTGTCGGAACAGTTTGTTGGAAAATGTTTAATATATATTTTCAAATGTTGGCGTTAGTTTGAAACACCCACTAATGATCATGATATATTTCAATCATACTCTAATCTGATTAAAGTAAACGTGTATGTTACAATGTATTTATCATCCTGTTAAATAATACACCGTTTATTTAAGTATTAACAATAAACTGAACATTGTTTGCACCATGATTATGACTATATGTCATTTTAAAAGCAAATTTTGAACTTCGTTTTTGCTGCATGCAACAGCATGGAAAGCTACGTCCAAATGGCTTAGCGTTAGTGCACGTCCATCACAGTAAATAAAGACCCATAAACAGGAACCCCACCAGAAACCACTAGTGTGAAGCTAGCCGGCGTTAATATTCATGAGGCTAGCCGTCAATAATATTCATGAGATGAGACCGCGTTCGATGAAGTAGTGTGGGTAACTAATAGATTGTAACAAGGAAATAACCTTTTGCTGTAAATATCCAAATTATGGTTCTGCTAATTATAGCAACATAAAATCTTAAATCATTAGGTGTCTTCTGCAAAGTCTCCGTCTTTTACCGCAATTTGAAATAAAAGTAAATTAAAAATGCGTATACCTCAATACACATAAAACCAACAAACAAAAAAAACGAGTAGTTAAAATTCTTGTGATTAGTGAAATAATGTAAACTGAAACTACAATAGATAAAAGGATGATAAAATATTGAAATTTAGCGATTACTGTTAATAAAAAAACAAAACCCCTATGTCGACAATCACAATTATTTGTCATAGTTTCTCTACATACACAACAAATGTAGCCGATGAAGTATATAATTTACGTAGTTATTTGGAATAACAGATGTATCCTAATGTTTCGTTGTACTGACTTATATCGATTTATTGATAAAGACGATTTTAAGCTACAATTTTGATATATTGGATAGACTTTGAAATTCAATGTTTATTAAAAAAAAAACGATTAGAGATTAGAAGGAAATTCCAAACAAAATCATTCTTTTGTCAATAGAACACAAAAGTTATGCCTAATCTATTTTAGTCCTGAATGCCCTATAGTACATTTTTATCATATTACCTAATAAAAAGAACATAAGTCTATTAAATCTACATTTTAATTGATTCTTACACGTACAGCGATGCATAGGGTTGAACAATATTTTGGATCGGTGTCTTCCCGATTGTCCCACTTTTTGAAATTACAGGTAATAAAGTAATGAAATTTTGTGGGACAATCGGGAAGATGTGTGTGGGACAATTGGGAAGTTTAAATGTAGGACAATTGGGAATTGTTTTGAGATTGATTAATTTGTTTTTAAAGTGTGAAGCAGGTAACCGTAATTACTGGTAATTAATACTGGTTCTCTGTAACTATTTAAACTCTTACATATGGAGTGTGGCACGCATGGTCATGGATTTTCTTCAAACTTCACACACTTACTAGTCTTGATGAAACAAACAAAAAATGGCAAAATTTTTGTTGCTAAGCATATCGGTTGCCATAGCAACCGATGACCAGTTTTACCTCTTCTGGATATCTATGATTTTAAGCTGAAAATGGCTATTTTCAACATAATTTTTCATAATAAATGATTAAGAGAAAGACTAATTTTTTATGATTTTATTAAATATAAGCATTTTATAAATGTAATTTAATAACTGATATTTTCATATTCATTTTCAATCATAATCACATATACCCCCTTTTTATGTGGTTTGCATTAGGTAAAAAATACCCTTTTGAGGTCATTTTTGAATGCTCACCATAATTTTTTGCGGACACCTCAGTTAAAGTCAACCATGAATTCATAAATGCCATAGTCATATCTTATCAATGATGCGAAAAAGTAATTGGGAAGTAAGTTTCATTTTTTTGTTACTATGGATACAAAATGCTTAGTTTTGATTTTTTCAGAAAAAAAAATCAAAATTTTGAAAAAAAATGTTTTAAAACCTAATTCTGCAGTCAGAAAAAAATAAATGAATATACAATTTGTGGAAATTATTGTAATCATAAAAATTTTAAACATATTCATTTAAATAGGTATAATAGTTTTAACTCTGTTGCTGTGGAAACAATTTCATGATGATACACAAGTTTAAAACAATTTTGAAAAAAGTTTCAGTTAGTTTCTTAAATGTGCACAAAAGTAGGAAAACTAAAACACTTATTAAGTTTCACTGTATTCACACATGTGTATGCATAATTAATTTTGCTAGTATAGTATATCGATAGTGGTGTTACCACTTGAAGGGAACAAATACAATTTCTCTAATGTGGATAAAATTGCTGATTATGAAGAAATTTCTGTTTTCATGATCATGAAAAATATACAAGAAAAACTAGAAAAAACAAATACTAGTAAAATCATTTAAAAAAATAAATATTCAATTGTGCAATATTTGGGGCTGGAAAGATTTTGTAAAAAAAGAAATGATCGATTAGTTGTGGTTTGCTTTATGTCCAGTGTCAAGCATCTCATGCATATTTCAGAAGAGAACAAAATCAATAAATTTAATAGGAACATTGTAGATTCTGTGCTAGTCTACTGACCAAAAATTAATTAAAGTCAATAATTTGATACAATTCAACACAATAAATAAAATGCTCTGCTGGGCGCAGCTTGATACGACCGCAGAGGTCGAACCCTGAACAGTTGGGGCAAGTATGGACACAATATTCAAGCTAGATACAGCACTGAATTTGGATTGTGATTAATATTTGACACAGCATAGGTTTCTGACACAGAATGAATGTGGTCTAAGAACTTAAAAAATTTTAATTTATCTATTCAAACCATATCATTATTATTTGCTTTTATATATAAATCAGAAATAACCAATTTAAAATGGAAAATTTTAAAGAAAAAAAATGAAAAAAAATCCCCCCTCAAATTTTTTGAACCCCCTTATGATTCATCACCCCCAAACTCAATCCCAGCCTTCCCTTTGTGGTTTGGTACCTTGCAGTACAATTTCAGAGAGATCCGTACACTTGAACACAAGTTATTGTCTGGAAACTAGAAAAATGCTTGTTTTTTTCCCTTTTGGCTCCTAATTCCTAAAATTTTGAGGAAATTACCCCCAAAATCAATCCCAGCCTTCCCTTTGTGGTATGGTACCTTGCAGTACAATTTCAGAGAGATCTATACACTTGAACACAAGTTATTGTCTGGAAACTAGAAAAATGCTTATTTTTGGCCCCTTATTCCTAAACGTTTTGGGCAATTACCCCCAAACTCAATTCCAGCTTTCCCTTTGTTATATGGAACCTTGTAGTACAATTTCAGAAAGATCCATACACTTACACACAAGTTATTGTCATGAAACTAGAAAAATGCTTGTTTTTCGCCCCTTTTTTGGCCCATAATTCCTAAAATTTTGAGGCAATTACCCCCAAAATCAATCCCAGCATTCCCTTTGTGATATGGAACCTTGCGGTACAATGTCAGAGAGATCCATACACTAACACACAAGTTTTTGTCTGGAAGTTACAAAAATGCTTATTTTTGGCCCCTTTTTGGCCCCTAATTCCTTAACTGTTGGTATCATAACCCCCAAAATCAATCCCAACCTTCCTTTTGTAGTATTGAACCTTATGGTAAAATTTCATAGAGATCCATTCACTTAAACTAAAGTTAGAGTGCGAAAACCAATGTGTCTTCGGACGACGACGACGACGACGATGACGCCAACGTCATACCAATATACGACCGCAAAATTTTTTTGCAGTCGTATAAAAATAGAACCAAAAGAGTCAGACGTTGATCCTCTAAATAAATGATAAATGACCATCTAAACTTTCTATAAAGGAAAAAATACCTTTATTATGAGCTGTTTATTTTTCTTATTCATTCTTTTAAACTCAATGTTGAAATGGCAAAGCATGTATAGCTATACGTTTTGAATAATATTGTATTATTGGATGATGAGTATCTACATGAAGATAATTTTTGAGGTGAAGTTATACAAAATAGAAAATTCAAAAAGGTCCTGCAATAGGGCTAGGCTGGGATGAAGGCGGACAATTTAAAATATCACTGGAAATCGGGATCAATTGGACAAGGACAGAAATTTCAATAGGTTAACTAGGGAGCCCCTAAAAGAATAAACACAAGGGTCCTTTAGCAAACAAAGGGCGTAACAAGCAAGGGCGGTTATAGTCGGCTACTCGATGGTCCCTGCTATCCATCCGACACATTTCTTGTTTGATGTTCTGGCTGGGGAGAATTTTCGAGATTTTCAAAAAAATACGGTTTCCCTACGAGGACCCTCGGAAAATCTGACAGTGGGTGACTGCGGGTCTTACAACGAGCAACAGGGGGAAAATATACCATCAAGACAATTTTCATATAAGGGGTCCCACTGACTGTCTTAAGAGATGGCCCGCTACAAATTAAAAATATTGACAATATGATAACTCTAGATCTTTACACAGGGTAACTTTAAAAGAATTATATACATGTACATATACTTTGATTTTCACTGAAAGCCCATTACAGAAAGATGTTTCTCAAAATTAATATATTGTCTTTCTTTTAACGAAAAAAGATACATTTTACTTTGAAACAGGAGTCAATGTTTATAAATAACATATTATACATGTGATTTTTGTCCGCGACTTTTGTCTGTGACTTTCTGTCCTTCATTCTGACCGTTATCATGACCAGGAAAATGACTTTATACCTATTTATATGTAATAGGCTTTGCATCAAATTTATAGAAACACTTAGATTGAACCATTAATTTTTTCAAATAAGAAAATATAAAATGCTTACAAACATATTAGCAAACGATAAATGCTTACAAACATATTAGCAAACGATAAATGTGTTGACTTTCCGGAACATTTAAAACTAAGACCAGGCTCTGGCAACCCTCAATTAAAGTCCACGAATATGTATACTTATATATTTATGAAAATATTTTAAACTACCAGGATATCGTGCATGCAGGGGCTCGGGCATACCGCAAGTAGTCCACGAAATGTTAATTTGTTTTTTATGAAAATATTTAAAACTACCAAGATATCCAACACAAGGCTCGGGCATGCCTTAAGTAGTACGTGGAAATAATTATTTACTGTAAGAAAATATTAAAAAACAAACAAAATTGGATTTATCAACTTACATGTATTTATGCATGGCCTACTTCAATCACACCTTTTGTGTGTAACTTTATATTTGTGATCAAACGTGTCAAATTATAACCAGTAACATACAACATAATTTACAACACAGTTAAATACAATATACTACTCAATACCATAAAAAGTTTAGATAATCCAGTGCTCGTCAAAGTACCCTAAACTGTTTTTCCCAGTTTTTTACCATTCAATCTTAATGTAAATTTTTCATAAATTTTAAGCAAATCCTACATTTTTGTCCTATAAGATATAAATAAGTTTTAGGTAGTACAACGACCAGGACGTTGGTCAGGTCAGGTTTCTTTTACCCAAAAACATATTGTTTTCTCTGGTTTTTTTAATAATAGTAAATAACACAGAAATTTTCATCGGTCAGGTCACTGCTGTTGTTGGTCAGGTCATTGTCAACGTTAGGAAGGTAACGTTTTCTGAATTTGTTATTTTTTTTCAATATTTATTCATTAATTTATATATTAAATGATCAAATTTTATTATATTTCAAATTTAACATAAATCCTTTAAGAAATAAAAAAGTTATAAGCATTTTCATTTGGTCCTGTCATTGTCAGCGTTGGTCAGATCACGTTTTATGAAGATTTAAAAAAAGTTTTCTATATTTTTTTCTTATATTTATGTATTGAATGGTCTAAATTTATAATAATTTAAATTTGACATCAATCCTTTTAGAAATAAAAAAGTTATTAGCATTTTAGTTTTGGACCAGTCATTAGAGTAACCCACCAAAGGGAGATAATTCGTATTGTGAGGAATATTGCACAATGGTCATTTTTTAGAAATTAATTTCACATGTTTCTAGGTAGATTACCCGTAACTTTTTTTTATTTTTGACTAAAACAAGACTGAAATTAATTGTTTTTGTGTTTCTTTTTAATAGATGTAGCCGCATAATTTCACAACACTACACCAAATATTGTTTTTCTCAAAAATCCCAACTTTCTCTGCTGTTACCATGGTAACCAACCAATATATATATCGGTTGGCATTATTTTTCTGACTAGTCTAATAGGATCTACATATCAACCAATTTTCAGGAAGATCGGTGACTATGTGTGCCGAAAAAGTTTAAGTGGTTACAGAGAATGAGTATTAATCAATTAAACCCATAAAATTTGAAATAAACATGGAGAAAAGATGGTATTTACATATTTAATTTTTGTGATATATTATTAAACAACTGTTTAAATAAAGCCAATTAAAGAACAATTAAATTAAAAAATAAAGATATATTTTAATTTCATAAATCTTAAAAAGACTCTTATAATGTAGATTTAACATATAATACATATTAAATTGAAAGATTTAGAAGTATCAAGAATAAAATTAAATTAAATTAAATTAAAAGATGTGCTTAAGAGAAATACAAAGAGATAAGAATAATTTTGCATGGTACAAAAATTCAGGGATTTGTTCTAAAATTGACAGGTTTTAGGCTGATAATAAATATATTCATAAAACAAAGAAATAAAACATATTCCATATAATAAGTCTAATCATAAAATTGTTCAAGTAAGCACTAAATTCAAGCGAACAAAAATGGGGAAAGTTTTTTTCTTAAATATTAATAAGAAAGTCCTTGAATTAGAAAATCATAAACATAAAACGAAATAATGTGCAAATATGTTGATTGTATAGGTATCTGGTCTAACTTTACACAATAAAAAGAAATTGACCCCAGCCGGGTCAAACAAAAGAATGGAAAGATGGAATTTGCTGCTTCTTGTTGCATTTTCGACTAAGAGCAAAGACTTGTCAGTCCTTACTCAGAATAATATGTCCGTGTAGGGTGACATGTCTTCCTGTAGACTGTCATCTTGTGAACTAGCATGTTAAAAATCCGGCTTAATGACTGTGTCGGTCTAGTTCTTTTCAAAGAAGGTTTCATATTCATCTAACACTAACATGTTCTCGTCCTGCTTATGTTTTCAACTTGCCACTGGACGTTCAACAGCAATTACTTCATCTTTTTTTAATAAAACTGTATATTTTCAGAGGACACTGATGACATTACTGGGACACATTTATCTCTTTTCCCTAAATGAAAGTATATGTTGGGACCTTGCAATCTATTTTTATTAAATTCATGATGTCAATTATAATTATTAGGTAACAAAATAGCTATGCTTATGTAAGATTGTCATTGTAAATGTTTGGTTTTTTTTTAATCAGTCTCTAGACCTTTCAGTCTGAGCGCTCATAAAAATGAAAAGAAGACAAAATTGCGTCCATGTGTTTTAAATTGAAATAACAACTTTAAAATTAAAAATATAAATAAATTATAAAATGATTTATTCAACAATTCATATTTATATTTATAAAATTGATATCAACTACTAGTATGCTCATGCAATACTTTATTTTAATTTGATATTGCAAAACAAACAACAATTACATTACTTATTTTAGAAGATTTAAAATATGAAAATAATGAGGGACAATCAGAACTTTTCATGTGGGACAATCAGAACTCTAAAATTTTAAAAAGTGGGACAATCAGGAATAAACCTTTGGATCAATATATAATTACAAAATGAGTTTGAGTTGAATGTTTTAGTCTTTGTAATAATCACATTTTACAAAAATAATGAAAATAGTACTTTATAGATTTTTTTCCGACCGACATGCTTTTCATGATTTAACTTTATCATGAACACCCGTAAACAAACCAACATATAAAATCCAATGACGTGTATAATCTAAAAAAAGGACCTAAATAACAAAATCAAATCGCAAAAAGAATGTTATTTCATATGAATACCGACTACTTAGCTGATGATGATATTATCCTCAGGACAAGCAGTCCGTTAGAAGCGGTATTAACAAAGTACTAGAAAAATGAAAATAATATTTTATAAATTTGTTCCGTGCGAAGCGCCTCTGTCGATTTACCTTCTTAAGCAAATTCATATACAAAAATTGAAAGCCAATAAATGCTAACTAGCTTAACACGTGTAGATATATGTGATCAAACTGGACCTAAAAGAATAACTGAGTGTACTTGCATTAAAAATATGTTATAAATCCAGTGGTTACCGAAGCACCCACTACAAGGCTGATGATTCCCTCGGGGGCTAACAGCCTAGCAAGCAGTGCTAGAAAAAAAAGAAATAATATTTAATAAACGTATTTCGTCCGACGCGTTTTTTTTTCTGGATTTCGTTTCATCTGGAAGAATGCCCATGTACAAAGAATACTAAGTTTCATGAAATTTCAATAATTGGTTCTGTGATTGAAAGAAAAGAAATGGAAAAATGAGTAAAGCATTTTCTTATAACGTGTTTTTACATCAATGTCTCCGGTTAGAAAGAGGGTCGAGTGCTCATAAATATTTTAAACTTCGCCACATTCTTAATAGAGGTTTCCCGATTTGCTACCGTACCAACCGTAGTACGAACTGGGAGCCGTCATTGAACTTTTGAAAATAATTGATGTCTACACTTAATATCAACTTATGTTTTATGAATCATCACAAAAAGTAATTGGGGGATTTTTAGCTGCAACTTGGTATTAATTTCACTTGGATGTTTTTCTTATTTAAAGCAAACAATATTGTGTGTACTCGATTTATCTTTCAAGCAACCGTCGCAAGTAACCGTTGCACGAACGGTTGTAATTTAGATTTATTTCCCCTGAAATTGCAAAGGCAAAACGAAGATGAAATATAAAGCACATTGATTTTCTATTTGATGCATGTCCCTTATAATACTTATACACAGTATACAATAAAGTTTTCATCAACTTCAATTAATATAAATATCAGTAACTATTCTTCTCTTTAAATACAATTAGATATTGCCACTTGTATTTTTTTCTCGAATGTGACCTACTGAATTAGACTTATTACAGGGTTGCTACTTATTGTTTTCCTCGACTTAAAAATGGCATAATTATTCTTTTAATTTTCGACTCATGAGCTTGAGTATCCCTTTTTTTGGATATCTTTCGCATTTCTTTTATTTAGGAGGTCCAAATTTAAAAATATATTTTATCTTTACAGTTCTTATAATTTTCTGCATTTTCACACATGGCGGAGTATCCGTGCAATCTGGAAACAGTATATCTAACAACGGTGCAATTTACTATAATTATATGACAATTTTCCTTGTTTTTTTTTTTAAATTCATCGGTGTTTTTTTCATCGGCAATAGAATAGTACTTATTCATTTTTCAATATTTTTTTCAGTTTACTTTTTTAGAATGCATTTCTAGAACCGTACCTGATAAGTAGCAAATCTGGAAACCTCTAATGTGCCGGTTTCACCATGTTCACGTTGTTGTTGTTTGATTTATGCCATATTTGCTTTATAGGTTTTTGTTTGGTGTCTATTTTTAGCATTGGTTGTTTCGGATTTTTTTCATGCCATTGCCTTTTGCTGCTTATTGTACGTAATGGGTTTTGCTCATTTATGAAAATTGTACGGTGACTTGTAGTTGTTTACATTTCTTCCTTTGTTTGTCTAACAAACAGTTATACATGTAACTAGAGATAAAGGATACTACAGATACAGTTAAGTCTGCCTCATATCTTGACTTACATCTAGAAATTGACAATGAGGGTCGGTTGAAAACAAAACTTTACGACAAAAGAGATGATTTCAGCTTCCCAATTGTGAACTTTCCATTTCTATGTAGCAACATTCCAGCAGCGCCTGCATACGGAGTATATATCTCCCAATTGATACGATATTCCCGGGCTTGTGTTTTTACTATCATGATTTCCTTGATAGAGGATTGCTGCTCACAAGGAAGCTATTAAACCAAGAGTTCCAAATGGTGAAGTTGAAATCATCCCTTCGTAAATTTTACGGACGCCATCACGAGTTGGTTGACCGTTATGGAATAACCGTTTCACAGATGATATCGGATATGTTCCTTATGTCGTAACTACAATACCCTTCCCTTTTCACGAATGTGACTTACCGAATTAGACTATTTACCGGATTTGTAATAACATAAGCAACACGACGGGTGCCACATGTGGAGCAGGATCTGCTTACCCTTCCGGAGCACCTGAGATCACCCCAGTTTTTGGTGGGTTCGTGTTGTTTAGTCTTTAGTTTTCTATGTTGTGTCATCTGTACTATTATTTGTCTGTTTGTCTTTTTATTTTTGGCCATGGCGTTGTCAGTTTGTTTTCGATCTATGAGTTTGACTGTCCCTCTGGTATTTTTCGTCCCTCTTTTATCACATCATTTTTTATAGTATGTTTTTTTTTCTTCTTAAAAAGGATAATGTATTTACATTATATTAATGTACATGTAAGCCCTTTTTTGTTTCTCATTGATGACTTGCAACTATAAAGTGAACTAAATGACTATAAGTCTCTTCAACTAACCACATTGATTAAATAGTATAATAGAATGAGTTTACTCGACTGTAAATTTGAATTTAAAGTACAAGTATATATTTCAAAATAAATACGATAAGCTTTACACTGACCTAAACGACTGTAAACTTCCTTGTAAAAAAAAGCAGTTGAAGACATTATCAGGAATGTTTTAATGATGTGGTTGCCATCGAAGTTGTTCATTTTTTTTCTGTGATGCAACTGTATACAGCATTGGGTAAGTGCTCTTTTGATTTAAGTTTCCTCTATGTACCCGTACACTAGGAGGTGGTTTGTAAAATTCATTTTACTAAAGTTAGCATATATCTTAAATCTTCAAACTATAGTTAATGACCAAGCAAGTCGATATATGTCATTCAGTATGTACGGTTCGGGTGATGGGTTATCCCGACCGTGCAGATTAAATGATATATACCGATTTGATTGGTCATTAACTGTTTAAAAAAACAGATTTTTATTGATTTAGATTTAACTTTGGGGGTTTAAAGACTAAATTTATCTATTTAGTGAGGTTCTCCTGAAACAACATTTTGTTTTCTATCTTATAATATAACAAATAAGGGTATCAAAATATGAAATTACAGCTGTATTAAACTAAAAGAAAAAGTTGTATTAGACATTGGCCATGCCTTTAGCCGAGACTATTATTCCGAATTGTCAATGCTAATTTGAAACACCCTCAATATAATCACTTTCATTACCACTTTTACTGTTTAAATCTCCACAAACGAAAAACGGCCCTTTTTATGTTCATAAACTTGTGTTATTAATGTATCAAAAAAGTATCTTTATCGATTTGACATGCTGAATTTTCAGGAGGTAAATAACAAATGCAAACATTCAATTCCATTTCAGACGATTTTTCAATAAAGTTTAGCCACAATATATCTTTAAATGATTCGTCTAATATAATGATATGAAATAAGTCATATAAATACATTTTTGTAAAAATACCTACAACACCAGAACCATTTTTTGCATTTCTATGTAATGGTTTTCTATTTCGACCAATCCATTTATAACCATTAATAAATAATACATCATCCTCTTTCATAAGTTTCACCTATACATACAATATATAAATCAAGTTTATTTACACAAGTAGAACGAAGTATACAATTATTGGAATTAGTGTTTTGATCCAATTATTTACATTTCAAAAACCTGAAGATAACTATCGTCTCCCATATCTCGACTGTTGGTATTGATTCCTACTGTTTTATTCGTTGTTCTGTTCTGGATGACTTGCTTACGTGAATTTTACATAAATCTCACATGAAATTCACGTGAAAAATTTCATGTGAACTTCACGTGAATTGAGATTCACATGAAGCTCACGTGAAATTTCACGTGAGATTTACAAAAATAAAATTGGTATTTTTCATGATTTTATTAAATTTGAAAATTTAGATGTTATTTGAATTACCTTATTTTAAAAAAATCACATGAGTTTCACATGAGATTCACGTAAAACTCTCATGAACTGATTTCATGTGAGTTTACGTATAAGCTCGTTTGAGGTGAATTTCACGTGAAATTCACGTGAAATTCATTCGAGTGAAATTTGCCTGTTTACTTCGTGTTGGGTTGTTCGTTCCACGTCGTGTTGTATTTTGTTGTGAATAAGAAGTGCCCCTACTCTCATGTTCGTTATGGCTCAAGGGAGATCTCCTTTGGTAATATATCGTCCGGCTTTAACTTCCGCGCCCTTCATATTAATATCTGGATTAACAGCCTTTGACATATCCACGACTGTTTGAAAGTTTTTACGCTCAATACATTGCTGAACAGTCTGATATCTGTGTATGAAAACATCACTATACTGGCGACCATATTTCAGTTTGTATTTAGCCGACATTGTATCATTTACTTCTGTTTTAGACTTGCAGTGAGACAATTACAATCCCACTCTTGTGCTAACTTCGACTTTTTTTACGTTCACAGTTGGGGTAATTTTTAATTTGAGTACTTCTCTGAACAAGAAGGAAACTTTTGATTCGAGATTTTCATTTGAACTCTCCGAAAGGTTTCTAGTAACCAAGTTAAAACCAATACTACTAGTAAATGAATTAGTTATTTTCTTTGTAAAAACCTCTAATTTTGCCTATACCAGTTTGAAGTATTCGTCAATATCTTGGTGCAAAGAATCAACAACCGCGTTGACTTCAACTGACACGCTTGTCAATGATTTGATTAACCTTGACAGTTATTTTACGTTCTAAAGTTGTTTCCAGATTTTTAATGCGTGTGTTCATATCGCCAAACATATTGCGCATATCACGCGAGAGAGTACTGATCATTTGGCAAGAATGCCCAAATCAGGAGATATACTTGGGTCCACATGTACTTCAGCTTCCGTAGTTACATTACTCACATACTCGGTCTTGTTACCCTCAGCACTACCACTAACTGTTCCCTTAAGGTGTATAGTGCGTTTTTGTCGTTGTTTTGGAGTTTTTAGAGAATCTGACTCACTGTCAGTGAATATTGAAAGTTTTTTTTTAAACTTATTTGATTTAGATTTTAAAACACATCTCCAAACAGAGTTTCGTCATTATGGTAGATTACGTTATGGGCTTCTGTGATGGCACTAATTACACTCACTGAATCATCTAATATATTACTAGCCATGTTTCTCTTTCTTTTAGTTCCGTCCTGAGTAGATTTATCACTAGTTTTACCGTTACGGTTGAACTTTTTACCCATTTCAATGCAGAGTCCAAAGTCCACCTACATGTAAATGACAAATGGCCTATGGGGACTAAATTTTTAACTTTAACTTTAACATACGTTGGTTAGTGAGTTGTTTTCGGTTGTCAATGCAAAAAACTTTAATAAGCTTTGAATAGTTTAAGTTTTGTAATATAGTTATGAGCAACAAAAATATACACTCACTGCAATGTAGAATTATAAGGGATGAACATCATATATTCCATAATTGAAAACAGTTCTGTAAATCCTTGTTAGAATTATGTTTTGTATGAGCTTCAAAAACATCAACCATCTAAATCCATGGCGATAATGTAATCATTTACACGAGAACCTACTGTTATTGATTAAATGGTAAACAAATTGAATTTAAAACAGTTGTACTGGCAATTTTGCTTAGCTTCCCTGACTAACATGGGGTGGTTCAAACACATACTTTTAACAACAGCTGTACTGAATTTCAGGCAATGTCCCCGAAATAATTTATATAAAAACAATGCCAATATAAATGATTTTAATTGTAAAAGAAATTGATAATTTAAAGGTCCTTCTCTCAGTTCGTATACATCTTTGGCTTTCAAAATATTCGGCTTTGAGAGTTCATGGTAAAGGTACACCAAGGAAAACCGCTTTGGATGCTGAAAATTTACAAAGTGTTATACATGTGATCATTTTTTTAAACAATTACTTTTGATAACATATTGAACTATCAAATCATACATACATGAGTCTTCTATATTTACCAGTGATGTATTGTTTTTAATTTGGAAGCACGATACAGTCATTTGTAGCATTATGTTCAAAAATATCGAGCGTTATAAGTTGTGTTTTATGCTATATCACTTGTCGCCTCTCTGAGACATAAACATTTTATCTTTAAGCCTCTTGCCTGCATTTTGACGTTTATATTGTAAAACATGTTGAATACCAGTTATATAAATGTAAATAGTCACAAGGACGAAAGAAGACTCCTTTTTGTATTAAGCGAATTCCTACATCAAAAGGAAAAGAAGTTTATAAAGTAAACAATGAGAACAAGCATATAAAACTTAAAAGAGTAATGAACATGCAATATTTGCAGGTTAAACATAGAATTATGACACTTAAAATGCATGATATAAATTAAGGCAGTACATTTCGTTATTCCCTTTCACTTCCTTCGACCTAATTCTCAAGACTTTTTCAAATATAATTTGACTGAGCATAAAATGATACTTTTGACATATTTTAAAGACATCATGTTGATGTGCATTTAAGTTAATATGATGGCAATCAATTGTGATTTCGTTGTCAATATCAGTGGTATTTAAATCAGACATATTTATTCGACCGTAAATTTAAAATGCAAAAATGATTTTTCTACAGTGGAAATGTATTATTATTTACGACGACTCATGTGACAGTGTAACTTCCTTGTAGGAAAAAATGAAGTATGTGTGGAATTATCGTGGTTACTTGTAAAGTTTCTTTTTCTGTCAGTAATACTTGCACAATTTGGTAAGTGGTCTTTAAATAAACACAGTTTTATATGTCTACACTACATTGATACATAGTCATGTTACTGATAATATTTGATGAATCTAAATTAACTTTGATGTAAACATTTCAAGGCAAAACTACTTTAACAATGCAGTCTTCATTCCTTTCAAACTGTATCAGCATTATTTAGTTTTGTGACCTAAAACCGAAACACTAAATAACGCAATAGATATATAATAACATGTCTTTTACTGGACGCAAACAAGATAACCAAACCGCAAACAATACATCTTATTCAAAATTAAAAGATACGTAGCCGTTACAATTCAAAATTTATCATAATCTCGAGTTTCAACTGAAGGTTTATTATGTGTCTTCCCTAATCCTCTTGACGACATATTCTAATATACTAAATATAGACCTAAACCGTATTAAATCAATTGTGGGAATGGCACACTAAAGCGACGATTGTCTTTATTATAAAGAATTATAAAGAAAGTAAGGTTTCAACAAAGTTTGCCTTAGATGGATTTTTCTTTTTTAGATATATAGCTCTTCTACTGTTTCGGTTTTATTCATCATTACCATTCAAATATTCGGCTTTGAGCGTTCCTGGTGAAGGTAACTCCAAAAAAGCGCTTCGGATGCATGAAATTTATAACGTGTTGTTTTAATGTTTTCGCGATTTATTTCAATGATTCTTTGTTGTTCTCTTTTACCAAACATTGAATAGATTGTATACGATCACTATGATTTTAATTTTATTTATTGATAAGATATTTAGGAACATGTGTCGATTTCCAGGAGGATACACATCATTTACTTTTCAGAAATGTATAACGCAATACGCAATAAGCTGACTACTGAGTGTATCATATGCCTTAAATGATATTTTTATACAAAAAATACATTCAGAATGCGGATGGATTGAACTTTAAGTTTGTATACTTAATTCAAAATTATGATCAAAAGAAATCTTGGGGGAACACCTTTTACGTTTTTACTATTGGAGATGCCATCCACGATCGGTCAATTGAACAGAGCTTAACATTTGACCAAAGTACTCAAATCTTATTGATGACCGACTGTTAACCTTATGATGTGTTTTACTTGTTGTTTAATTAAAATATACACCTTACAATTCCCTTTATTCACATGTGATGCTAGCAGTATATATCATAGTTTTGCATTTCGTTAACACCCTTTCAAAATGTGAGAACAGTTATTACCGTTGGCTGAAATTATCTTAAAATATTTACCTTAAAAAGTTTGTAATTTTAACTGACAATGTATACATTGATCCACAAACTCTTAGGTATGTATATACAAAGTGTAGCAAGGTGTCAGAGAAGATGCTGTACCATCGACTCCTCTTTACTTGGTTTACCTTAATGACTTATTAAATGGGCTATTATTAGTTGTTATTGGCTTTTATTGGCTTTTAATTAGCTGTCAGTAACTGCGATTACTTGTTGTTTTTTTTTTTTTTTTTTTTTTGCGAGGGACGATAAATATCCTGCCACGGTCGGTCTGTGTTCTTATTAGGTTGAATTGTTTTGTATCGATCTTAAGAGTTTAGCCCTTTTCAACTGATGTTTATAGTTTGTTCTTATGTTGTACTATTTCACCACTGTCTTAGGTTAGGGAAGGGTTAGTGCCATCAAACATGTTTAACTCCGCCCCATCTATATGTGCCTGTCCTAAGTCAGGAGCCCGTAGTTCAGCGATTGTCGTTGGTTCATGTCTGTCATATTTGTTTTTCGTTAATTGTCTCTTAGGCAATCATACCACAACTCCTTACTTTTATATAGTCATATAATTTCTACCACATGTTTGAACAAACATACAACATCTCCTTATGTTTATATAGAACTACAAACACAGCCTCTTTCTATATGATCGATTAACTGAATTGATAATGGTCAATTTCATATACAGACTATTTTCCTAATCAAACATTAACATTTCATGTTTTCTGCATGGCATACATGAAGCACTCTGGATCATTTCAACACCAGAGCATGGTTTGAAAATTTTTAACGAAGGGTTTCCTTTTCTAAAGTACTCTAAACTAGAAATAGTTTTCCGTCCAAAATGTTAGTGACATTATAATTTCAAAACTGGTTATTTGTATGAATATGTGCAGGTTATTTTTTGTAAATTTCTTATAGGAGGAAATAAGGTATGGTGATTAATCGAAACTCAAGGTCATTTTAATCATGTTTCTGTCATTTGTAATATATAAATACTTTGTAAATGTTTTCTGTTTTGTTTCAAATGAGGTAATCTTTTTTGATGAGATTTGATAAAAAAAAACAAAAAACTCGTAAGTCTTGTTGACTGCTCACTGTTAGTATGTAAAATATAACTAACATAAGAGATATATGTACTAAAGTAACGCTTGATGATTCCAAAAATGTTTATTCAATCATACAAACAAGCACACAGCTACATGTATATACAACGATAAAGAACAAAAGCACACACACATCAAATCACATAAACTGAATTTTAAGATTTTAATATTTTTTTGATGGTTTGGATTTTTAAAAATTTCAAACAGAAGTATTCACTTCCATTTCAGTAATGTTATTTTATAATCATTCAACGCAACATATTTCATTTATTTGTTTCAATAGATATAAGAAGATGTGGTATGAGTGCCAATGAGACAACTCTCCATCCAAGTCAAAATTTATAAAAGTAAACCATTATAGGTCAAAGTACGGTCTTCAACACAGAGCATTGGCTCACACCGAACAGCAAGCTATAAAGGGCCCCAAAAATTACTAGTGTAAAACAAGTCTTTCTTTTTTTTTTACTTTTATATTAGTATACCTCTTTTTCTTGTTATTGCATTTCATTTCAGTAAAAAACTATATTACAAAAATGATAATTATGTTTAAGGTGAAAAATGACTATGATCTTTCTAATATGAAACTGAGAGTCACTTAGGTTTAAAAATATATAGTGTTCACAGGTTTGAACTAGGTGTCAAGATGGCAATTGTAAATTCTGAGAAAAAACTGGCCGTTTTTTTTCCCAATTGGATTTGTTCATGTTTTTCGTGTCGGGGCTGTTTCTAGCCGACTATACGGTATGGGTTTTCGATACGTTTGTAGTAGCCAATGGCAATGGTGATCAATACGACAATAGTGAATCCAGAACTTTCTATAAATGACACTGACTGCCATAACAGAGGGGCCCGCTAAAGTCATCTTTTAGTGATTACCTATATAATCAACCAATTTTTTTCACACGAAAAAAGGGGGTGCTGGATCCGCCTATGGTAGCGATGAGCATCCGAGACAGACATACTTTGATATGAGAGTTTTAACATTTTTTTACATTGAATATATGGAGAGAAATTCTGACTTTAACAGTGCTTAGTGCAAAATTACAAAAAACTTGAAGGAAGCCTATTTCTATAATACACCTTATCGCTATTCCGGCTGACCTGAAATTCAGTCCCCTTGAACTTTTGACGTCATACAACAATCACTTTTCCATTGTGGCGTCAGATGTTTTGTATTGTGACGTCAAAATTTTACGGAACCTGTGCGATGTCCAGTAATGGTGGACAAATAGCGATAAGGTGTATAGGGTAGGTATGGAAATAGGTACACTATTATGACGTTATGCGTGATTTGAATAGTTTTGACAAAAATTTGATCGATGTGAACCCCACCGAGATGAGTAAACACCATCCATACGGCCATGGCCAGTAAAATATCTGGTCCACAAAATTACTTTGTTTACCCTAGCCTACGACCTATACACCTTATCGCTAATCCCGGCTGACCCGGCCGCTTGAACTTTTGACGCATACAACAATCACTTTTCCATTGTGGCGTCAGATATTTTGTATTATGACGTCAAAATTTTACGGGAACCTGTGTAATATCCAGTATTATTATACTTCACGTTAAAATGCCATATTTTGATTGGCTAAAACGAGGGTGTTAATTTACTCTATCACATGGCTGAGCGGGTGACAATTTTTTTGAATGTTACCCTCTCGTCCAGACCAATCAAAAATCGATAATTTAAAGGACAATGAATTGAATTTACATCAAGTAATTAGTTCTGCGTTTTGGCTCCGATTTTATTATTTGATTGTCAAAATAAAAAAAAAAACATCTTGCTAAACTTTTGTTGTTTTTCTAATACTCCTAACGTTATGTACGTGACGTCATAGAAAATACTTTTAAAATAAAATATAATCTGTAAAAGACAATAATGATAGGACATTCAGTATAATAATTAATAACACATAGCTGAGAGGGTGATAAAGCAGATTGTTACCCTAAAGCATTGTCAACCTTGGCGAAGGTTGACAATGCTTTTCGAGGGTAACAATCTGCTCTATCACCCTCTCAGCTATGTGTTATTTATATAATGGCGGACAAATAGCGATGAGGTGTATTGAATGTGTAGTTTGCCTCTTTTGCAACGGTCTAAAACCAGTTGACTTGTGCCCGCCTGAGATTACTCTGGCGTCCTACGCTCATGGGCCTAGCTTATCTTGCAAAACAGCCGTTTGAAGTCCGGGTTATCTCTGAGTAATGGTATGATTGCTAATGACACAACTCTCCCCGGACTGAGACCAAATAATATAGCACTATTAGCAGTTAACAATTAAAGGTCAGCATACGGCCTTCAACAATGAACAAAACTCATACCGCACAGTCATATATGAATCAGAGTGAATGTAAAATTTGAAATACTATGTTTTAAAGAAAGAAACGCATATCATACATAACAGATTTACCGACTTCAAAATAAATTTACTCTAATATATATACATTTTGTACTTAGCTTACTGGAAGAAATTATTTTCGTAATTTTTCTTTTTTTAAATACGAAGCTCGGTGGAAGCTTGATAATAAAAGCAATACATAGCAAATTTGCAAAATGAATGAAAAGAAAATACGAAAATTAAGGAAAATATAAATATGGCTACACGAGTTTTGTGTTCCAGGACTAGGCTCAAGAAAAAACCAACACAAATTAAGGTGTTAATCGAATACACCCTTAGATGGGAACAAAATTTCACGAAAATAGCTAAATACATGTAGGCTGTATTGCTAAAAAAAAAAAAAAAAACCATTGATGAAATTGCACACTTTTCTCCCTTTCATATTGTATATCTATCTGGATGTTGTTCCATAAAAATCAATTGAATTAGTGGTTCATATGTGTTTTCAATAGTTTTAACGACTACACAGAAACATCAGGCATATATTGGTGTGGAAAACTTAAGTTAAAAGGAGTTTAAATGAAGGTTTTCTTCGAATAATAATGCGTTTTCTCATGGGGAAGGGTGTGCAAGTATTTTTTTATCAACCAAGAGTGAGGAAGCAATCTTTAAATTTAATACTACATCATTATGACATCATACATGAATATATTTACTTTCTGATCCCTAGTGTTGTGATGTTACAACGAAAATTATTGTTGATAATATTTCATATATTATTTCTCGTTTCAGCATTTGTAAAGAAGTGGCTACACCTTTCTGGTTACTATTCATGTGTTGTGTATTAATGTATCGTAACACTTTATAGTTATTGGACAGGTTAAACTCAGACGACGAAACATCAAAACAGCACCAGATCATTTGTGATTCCAGCTGATTTCAGATTACTAGCAATAAATGATAATAGAAAGTTAGAAAGTTCCAGTTCGTGTAACTGATTTGATTAAATGATTAACAAATATTGAATAATTAAAATACAGAAAAAAGATACAAGTTTAATAATGATTGTAATAAAGAAAATGTAAGTTTTGTTAATGAAATGAAAGACTCAAGTACTAGAAGATCCTGACATGATGTACTGACGCATTGGAAGATATATACAGCAAGTCTAGAGATACTGATAATATCCAGTACGTACAAATCAAAGACACTGTGCACCAGTATCGATAATAGATTTTTTTAAATATTGCATTGTGGTACATGTTTTATTGTATACAGGCAATTGCGGAAAACAAATCTCCTTAATTTGTACATTGAAAGCCAATGGGTTTGTCATAGACGCAAAATAAAATTATTATGCAGGCTTATATATAACACACCTCATATTTAGCATCTTAATAAAGGTACAGTCACCAATCCGTTTTGTAGAGTGTATGTCCTGGATGACTTAGTTAATCAGACATTCCCAAGGTTGATGGTCATAGGGCAAAGATCAGTAAAATTGGTTTAATAAAATTCGTTTGATGGATAATATGCCCTACAAAATGAGCAGTAAAACTATTATTTTTGTCCAAATCATATGTGTGATTGTCCTGTAAAAAAGAATCTAGTCAAGTAAAAAAATACGTCCAGTTGATTTCTGAAAGCCTTGGGAACTGCTAAACTTGATATCAATAAGCAGGCTATTGCATTAAGCTTATTTTCAAAAGGTTTATTCTATGAACATTCGAAACGGAGCATATCAGACTTGAAAATTGTAGTCCTGATGTCATCATATATAAATGTATTGTTTCGAGACCACAATAGTCAATAACATGTATACATAATGGTAATCAAAGTCAGAAAAATAACATTAAAATTGGCCAATAATGGAAACTTGGTACACTGACATAGTTTTATAAATATCAAATTGTTGACATCAGCATTCACATGGTGAACTAGCACTTAACGAATCAGATTCAGTATGTTGGTCAAGTATACATTTCACACACTCTGACCCATGATTTCACATTCTCAATACGCATTGAACTGGCCACTGGACAAGAACAAAGACAAAAAATATCATCTTCCCGGCATTCATCAGTAGTGTTTTTTTTATGTTAACTGGATTGATTTCATGTGCATTCAAAACACATCAAAACCTGAGGAAATGTACTGGGTTTTATATTGGTGGATTAATACTAAAATCCAGTTGATTAGGAAGCAGCATTTAAATTCGTATGACATAATGAAAAAAGGTATGTCTGAATGGTTGTGATGCCAGAATTCCCATATTTTGGGATGCCAGCATCCGGATATTTTAGTATGCCAGCATCCAGATATTTTGGGATGCCAGCATCCAGATATATTGGAATGCCAGCATCCGGATATTTTGGATGCCAGCATCCGGATATTTTGGGATGCCAGCATCCAGATATATTTGGATGCCAGCATCCAGATATTTTGGGATGCCAGCATCCAGATATATTGGAATGCCAGCATCCATATATTTTGGATGCCAGCATCCGGATATTTTGGATGCCAGCATCCGGATATTTTGGGATGCCAGCATCCAGATATATTTGGATGCCAGCATCAGTATATTTTGGGATGCCAGCATCCAGATATATTTGGATGCCAGCATCCGGATATTTTGGGATGCCAGCATCCAGATATATTGGGATGCCAGCATCTGGATATTTTGGGATGCCAGCATCCAGATATATTGGGATGCCAGCATCCGGATATTTTGCGATGCCAGCATCCAGATATACTGGGATGCCAGCATCCGGATATTTTGGGATGCCAGCATGCAGATATATTGGGATGCCAGCATCCGGATATTTTGGGATGCCAGCATCCAGATATATTGGGATGCCAGCATCCAGATATTTTGGGATGACAGCATCCCGATATGTTGGGATGCCAGAATCCCAATATTTTTGCATACTAGCATCCAAACTGATATGATGTCATCATTCCAATGTGATGTGATGCAAGCATCTAAAATAATTGGAAGCCATCATGTAAACGATGAGGTATTCAATATGAAATTAAAAGATTACATCAGCATCTATCAAAGGTGAAGATGCAATTTTATTTTTTTCTTCATTATCCGCAGACACTTTTTAAATATGCTATATACAGAAATAAGAAGTGCTTTTATACAAAACAATTTCACAACAACAAAAGTTATTAATATAATCGAGAGAGCATCCATAATCTTTGAGAACCAATAAAATTCATTATGCAGCATCTGCTATTCATAGAAATAAATGAATCAGTATGATTTTATGTTAAATGAGCATATGTTGATACTAAAACAAATGCAATATAGTATAAATATTCCGAATATGGAACATGGCCGTAACATTTTCACTGGACATTGAAAAATTTAGTAGAATACAACATAATTTTACCTTAAAAATTCAAAATTGTCGAAAAGTTCTCTTTTAGCATATGAGAATTACAAATTTTAGTTGAGAACCCATTTTATTAAGACCGTATTAGTGTATCGTGCTTTCGTTATGGTGACGATGACTGATTTCGGAGGAATCTATTTTATTATGCAATTAAAAGCTTTGTTCTTAAAGTTATTATTAAAAGTGCCTTTTGCATAACACTGATTTTATACTATTTACGTGTATTATTAGCGAAAATGAAATATGGTTTGTGGCGCAAATGAAAAATTATTTTTGCGCAAATGAAATTCCAATTGGCGCAAAAGCAAATCACTGCTCTTCCTTTATTATATAAATTGTGTTCTAATACAGTACCAATTTACTAAAACAACATATACTCGTTTTTGGCATTCGAGGAATAAATATCTTATAAAATGTGCAATTCCAGGGAGACACACTAAAATATAGTCAGTTATTATTAAGAATTAAACAAAATATCTCATAAGTGTGGAAAAACCCAACAAAAAACAAATAAAATGAAGATTAACACAATTGTCTTTAATACATTTGTACTACAGTATACCATCAGTTAAAAAGGGAAATTGAGGAAGTGGTGGTTTGTCTCTAATTGTCAATATTAAATAAGCACGTGGTGTCAATGACATTCTATAGTGATTACATCTTCAAATCCCAATTGTACCTTTTCGGAGTGTCTAACACCATTATGTAAAGTAAATCTTTTATCGTAATGAATACAATACTTTCCCAGTGTCAGATCCAACAATTAAATTCAAAATCAGTTCTACAAATCATTTTGCTATAAGTGGATTTTCATACATTTATATATTTTCAGATCTTAAAGAAGTAACTATTCCTGTTAGTTCCCCTATTCGTATTAACTGTGATGGTGATTTAAGAGTTAACAATATCGAAGTTACAATCAGACGAAGCAACACTACATGTATGGCAACTTTTGAAGATTGCACCTTTCCAATACAAGCCATTGAAACTATTAAGAAAACATGCAACAAACAAGTATCATGTGACGTTGACATACGTAATATTACAAAGAACTACATGTACAGTTGCTTACAAGAGTTTGGATATTTTAACCTCTGGTATACTTGCAAAAGTAAGTGCTTAAAATTTGATGTTCGGGAAAGGATATTTGATGTTTGTAAAATTCCTATCCATAATATATCTAAAAATAAGATTGAGCAAATATGCAAGTCCTATATGCAAAAACAATAACCACGAAAAGACAACCTACAATAATAAAACAGTACATAAAAGACTAAAGATTCAGGAACATGAACTCCGCCAGTCAGTATGTGTTAATAAGTACAGTGGCTTTATTGAAATATTTACATATGTTCAGTATGTAAATCAGTTATATAAATAATATATCCCCGAATCAATAGGTTTCGCCTATATACTCTTTCTCATTCATCTTTCTCATACTAACATGACCCTAAACCTCTTTAACTTGCGTTCATTGGCCATCTTTTATATTTTATTTAGTTCAATAGTTAAAATACAAAGGTACACGTATAAAGCTATAATACATTAACATTGTTATGGACGAATATACTCTTATAAACCGAAGTGATTTGATATGAAAACATATTTCAATTGTGTTCATGTTAAATAATCAAGCTTATACCTATACATACAAAATATGTTCTAAGTGTTATTAACCCTTCTCTGTTATATATACTAGTATAACATTATTGTCTTGTTTGGGGGAAAACTACATGCATCACTGCTATCTTGAATTGCAGACTTTGCAAATTGTCAAATGAGATAGGATTAATTACAGAAGTTCATACAGGTTTTAGAAAAGGCTATTTTACAACTGATAATATTTTCACTTTGTATGCTTTAATTTCTATCTACAGTCACTTTTCAAAACATTTTACTGTCCCTTTGTGGATTTTCCTATGACATTCGATACAATATCTAGAGCCTCATTTTGGATTAAGTTACAAAATGCAAATATAACTGGGAAAATATTCAAAGTACTGAATATAGTTTGTATGATATTGTTAGTTTATTTAACAATTGAAAAACGCATGGTACAAACAGTTTTCATTCGAATATTGAACGAGAATAAACTTCGTAACATGTCTTTCGACACCGGAAAACTAATTTTTACTAAATATATTTGTTTGTTTCTTACAGTACCTCTTTAACCCTTTTTTCAAATATGGTTTATCATATTCTGCTGATATTGACATTATTATCTAGCCAAAAAAGCAAAATGATCCCTATTCGCAGATGGTGTTTTTTAGGGCAACTGCAAAACCTTCATTAGAAGGCTACATCCTGACCTATATCATATTAATTGCAGTTTACAATGATGAAATAATTCCTTTGGCCTATAAACGATAAATCTATTCTATTTTTGATAAATAAATATTCAAAGCTCAGGAAACATTTAGCTTTCATTGCAATTTTATCAACTTTGGAAATTATCCCTATTTGCAGCAGATGGTGTTTTTAGGGCAACAGTAAAACCTTCATTAGGGGACAAACATTTGATATTCTGGGGGAGGGGGCTGGAGGATTTTGAAAATAAATAGCTCAGTCTTGATAATAACAAAAATGAATTGTTTATTCTGTGGTTGTTTGAAAATAAATAACCTGACTTACAATGTATTGAAAATAAATAACTCGGCAGGTCTTTTAAGCCATTTTATAAATGCTATTCTAAAGTATGAGATGGCACCAGATTCTTCCAAAATTCGTCTTTTTCATATTTTTTTCGGGAAAAACTTCCCAAATATTTTAATAATTCAATGTATAAGTATTAATGTACTTGAAATGTCTGAAAATGGGTTTTATTTAACTTGAGGTATATTTTCTCAGGTACATTTACCTCCCTTTTATTACAGGGCCGTAACTACATTGAGGCAAATGCCTCATGTAGGAAATTTCAAAAACAAAAGCTTGTCTTCATATCAAATTGTTTTCACGGCGAGTGTCTTGCAAGACGCAAGTTCTGTTCACCCTCTGACGTAGCCCCCGTTTTTCGGGATCCATATTTCTCATTTATTTTTAGTTTTCAGTCTTATTTGTCTATTGTTTGTCGTTTTGTGTTTTATCTGTTTCCGGGGTGTCTTTTGTTCATTGATTGCCCTTCTTTATTCTCTTAGTGTTCATACATTCCATTTGTAATTTAGTAATTTTGTTTTAAACTTGAGTTTTATTTTATTAAAGGACTTTTTATCTAATTTTACAAACTTCTTTAAATTGTATCCCAGTTAGGAACATGCTACATCAAGTTGTAATTGAAATGTGTTATAAAAACTTACCTGACATAGTTATATCAATGATCATCAGCCCCCTCTTAACTTAATTTGAAAAAAAACACATAATTGACAGGTATAAAAGATTTTCTGCAAGCCGAAACACCAAAAAAAAAAAAAAAAAAAAAACAGCAGCCATATACTTAACTATGTTAAATACATTTTTTGCTTTATCGGGGGCGTAGCTAGAGTAATAGTTAAGTTTAGGCATCTTCGCCGAGTGGAGCGAGGCGAAAAAATTTTGGACCTGTTTTTACAGTAAATAATTTTCGATGTGTATGCAACTTCGTTTTTGCGTACGGGTTCCCAATATGACCTTTTGAAAACAATGCAATTACCTTCATCAATTGCCATTTTCTTGGGGAAAAACATTTCTACCCAAAAGTCTGCCACTCAGAAGGCATACATTTGTAGGTCACTCTTTTAGTGTATATGTTTGCGGCAATAAGTAAAATTAGGCATTAAGTTTAAATCCTAGGCAATAGCTAACTCCTAGGCATTAAGTTATTGCCTGAATTTTTCAGTCATTAAGCTTATTTCCTGAAATCGGATGATGATTATTCAACCTATTGCCAAAAATAATTTCAGGCAATAAGTGAACTTTGGGATTTTTGCTTTATCTTTCATGTAAATGTACATTCGGAGAAATATTCTTGATGTAAAGTGTTTTTTGTATTATATTCCAAATATTAATATATATTAATTTAACAAATCTTCAAATTTTACTCACTCAATTTTTTCATATATACATAGCTTTGGTTTTGAGGTGTTGCTGTACCTGAGGAATTCTTATAAAAACGGAATATCACTTCGTAATGTTTACGATTATGATTTTGTTTATCAGAGACGTAAATCTAAACACGATCTATGTAAACTTATTAATCCTTATTGATTTTAACACCGTAGGAAGATGACTTTGTTTAAATTTGGTAATAAGATGGATTTTGTTTTTGATAAACTGAACATAACCAAATATGGATGGCTTTAAATTTATGAAAAAGTTGTGCTACTGCATCCTGTCAAATTATTGAACTTATGTTATGACATTTACAAGGTCACGCGCTTCACAGATAGTTTATGACGTCTTTACATTGAATGTGTACTTATTGAAACTTTAGTCTGGAAAACATGATCCAATTAGTAGTTGGTATTGTCTTTTAATTAACTTTCAGTAGCAGCAAGTACTCTTAGATCGGTACTTTGTGTCTTTTGT
Organism: Mytilus coruscus; assembly: GCA_017311375.1. Taxonomy (NCBI): domain Eukaryota; kingdom Metazoa; phylum Mollusca; class Bivalvia; order Mytilida; family Mytilidae; genus Mytilus; species Mytilus coruscus. The sequence continues at coordinate 38,281,695 of CM029602.1, forward strand.
CTTGAAAGTTCGTGTTAGTGGGGTTTTTTTTACGTGCCTCGTGCCGATCTGATGAGTCAAGCCATCTCTTATTTTTACATGTAGTTCATATTTTGTGCTGGTACACCATTGTCCAAGGTAAGGGGAGGGGTGAGCGCCCTTAAACATGTTTAAATCCGGCACATTTTGCATGTACATATTACCCAGTAGGGAGCCTGCAATGCAGTGGTTGTCGTTAGTTGCTGTCTGTTACATATGTTTTTCGTTGATTGTTTTTGTCATAAATCAGACTGTTGGTTTTTTTTTCAATTATTTCACTTTCACCTTTCATAGCTGACCTTATACGGTATGAGATTTTGTCATTGTTGAAGGCAGTTCGTTGACCTTTAATTGCTTAATTTGTGTCATTTTGATCTCTGTTGGATAGTTATTTCATTTGCAATCATACCCCATCTCCTCATTTTATATTATGTAAGAAATGTCAGTGTCAGCGATCATTAATCCATCTAATCGGTCAGGAATAAATGCAGATGTTTTTTTTTTTGTTTGTTTGAGATGCATATTGCAATATTGTCGAATGTTTTCATATGAAAAACATATCGTAATTATATGAGAAAAGTAAAGCATTAATAAGTTTTTCATAATACAAACATATCGCTTTTCAATTAGAAAAATATCGCACTCATATGAGAAAATATAGCATTATCAATCTATTACACGTGATTATGCCATCGAACACCTCGAAAACGCATTCCACTGTCATTGCTACATGATTGTCAAATTATTTGTACACTTCAAAATTATAGATCGTACAAATATGTTTTATTTAATCCAATTTGCCTTGTTTTCTCGTATAAATACAAAATACTTGAAACTACATGTACACAATGCATGGGATGTTATACAGACTTTGTCCTGTTTAATACGTCCTTGTTTTAAAAATAAAAATAAAGTATTTACAGAAATTTTTTTTTTCTTACAAATGTGATATTCGTCTGCGATTTTACCACAATGCATCTCATTTACAAAAGAAAATATCGCTACTCTACACAAAAAACATCTTTTTCGATTCGATTCGCACTTTCCATAGACTGAGTTTAACCTTTCTTGAAGATACATGTATGGAGTTCTTCACAGTATCATAATTTACGTCAACATGAAGCACTGAATTTTGATCGGGCCTTGAATACCCATATGCATACTGTAATCTAATTCCGTATCTTCCCATATAATATGTTCTGTTGGGGACATGTTTCCAATACTATATCTTATTCAAGCCAGCAGAACCTTAGCCACATCATAAGGCAAGCAATCGGAACCGATTTTTGTTAAGTTATAATTTCAAGATGGCGTGAATATCGAATGAAACTAATAGCTTCGCACCGTGATTTGAAGCAATAATTCACAAAATATCAGTGATTAATCATACAATTTTTACCTACGTCACCGAAGTCGAAAATAGATCTAGAAACCGCTCGACTCCGTCCGTTCGGTTGTCCGTCAGTCCGTCCGTCCGTCCAGCTGTCCGTCCGTCAGGAAGACTTTGGGTAAACCACCTTCGTCGATGTTTTCTTGGCTTCTATGTACAGTCAGGGGCATTACTTAAACAGGTAACTTTTGAAATTACCTATACAAGTAATGTTGAAAACGAGGCTATTTTAAAAATTACTTATATAAATAACTTTTCTAAATATTAGTTTTATAGGTGTCCAATTATACAGATTTACTAGTTTTAACAAATTTTTACAGTCATCTGGTTATTTTTCCCATGAAATATAAAATCTAATCCTTCTGAAACACTAATTGCCTTTCTGACGCACTTATCTTTCATATCGACGCTTCTGGGTCAAAGATTGGTCTCTTGGGACTATTAAAATATCGTTTTCCTTGAAAATCTTGAAGGTAGACAGATATAAATAGATAGAAACTTGTGAATTAATTAAGACTTGAAGTTATTTATAATTTGTAACCCAAAACAATTACATATGTTCCTTAAATAAGTGTTATTACTAATTCTTTCAAAGATGTATAAAATAACTTATTCAAGTAACATTTTTGTCATTATTTTTAAAGTAACCCTTTATGTCTATACTCCTCTTAAATCTAATAAATTCTTAATTTTATGATATAAAATGATGTAAAAATTCATGAAAACTACATTTAGTCCATGCTTCTATTGAAATTTAAAATAACTCTATTGAGTAATTTTATATATTTAAGAAAAATTACCTATACAAGTAACTAAAAAAAGTTACTTGTTTAAGTAACGCCCCTGACTGATGTACAGGAATGTTTTTATATTTGGTCTTAAGGTTGAAAGTGATGAGCTGTAGAGTGTAAACATTTTTTCACCTGCTGTGCAGCCGCAACCTGTTTGTCGAAAGTTGAAATTTTGCAACAGTCATTGTTCAAGGGAAATTTTCGTCAAAAGTTTTCTTGCCTTCAATGAAAGGGAATGATCAGTTATGTTTCTGCATATATGCAGCCTCAGTCAATTACATGGAGCGACGCAGGTCCAGACCCGGTATTGGTCTTGTTTTGCATGACTTCGTGCACCACAAATCACGTTGATACAAGCATATTCATTCAACTCTTATGCGGAACTGAATCTAGAATAGCAATTACGCATTACAGAACCACGAGTGAACGCAACCTGGATTCAATTCCGATATGATAAATCCAGATATACATCAGATAACATAATATTTGATATGAATCTAGCATACATATGAAAAGTGTATTAGATAAACGATATAAGATAAACTGAAAAAAAAAACGGATTATAATTGTTTTCTTGTTAATACATTGTACACAAAAACTCATATGTTAAGAGGAGCCCAACAAATATGGTTGCAGCGTTATTTTGTTTTGTTTTGCAAAATAGGTTAATACCAAGACCTTGTTGATAAATATTCCGTATCAACTTCAAAAATAATATATGATGGTTTTGAAGTATAGATTATAGGTACTGACGTTGTTTATCATCTTAATTACGTGTTATAGTGTTCTTTTATTTGTCTTTGTAAATTATTAACCTTTACTGTTTAGTCAATTTTTGGTAATATCCTTTTGGCGTGGCTCGGTACATGTACTTATGCATCCCACCATTGTGTTGTTGTACTGTGGTCATTTTTTGTATTCTTGTCTTTCATTTTTGCTTATGTGCTTTGTCTGTATGCCATTTTGTTTTTCTTTGTTGACATATTTGTTTGTTTTTATAGTGATTAAGATTATAACATAATGTTGACTGCTGTACCCCATTTTTGACATTTTTACCTATTATGTCTGTTTTTTGTTCACACATTGTTGTCAATATAATGGAATTGTGACAGTTGTTATAGCCTGTTGTTTTCGTTTGAAATAACACAAATGTTTACAATCTTCCTCTATTAAGTGTAGTTGAACAAACAAGTGACATTTTTCACAAATCAAACTTCAAAGTCAATGCTCCGCCAGACAACGTATTTTTTAATACATTCTACTGAAACTCATTATTGAAAACAATGTATATATACGACAATAATCGAAGTCCCTCTACCAGAAATGTGTGATATATTTATGTTTGGCATAATCAATTAAATAATTTCTGCATTTCAACATAGAATCAAAATATTGCAGATACAGAGATGGTGGATTCTTAATCATGATAATATATAAGATAATATCGGAGGATATGAAAGATTGTTGTCGTCGGGCAAATACTTGTACACGTAATACCTTATTGAAGTTCATCTATGAAATCTCAAGGAATGAAATATAATTCATAGATATTGGTGCAATTAAAGGTGAAAGATTTACAACATATAGCATACTTGACCTTGAAATACATTTAAAGACACCATTTATTTTCTTTATTTTAATCGGAATAGCTGTCATTCCCAACATATAATATGAGGATTTATTAAGAACGAAGCAATTAATACGGCAAACAGGAAATACAAATAATCATAATAAAAATACACAATCTAACTAATTTCAAAGTGAAATATCGTCGAAATAGATGATAATATTACTGGATGATTTATCAATTGACCGTGCTGAATTATTGCAGAACACAGACTTAAAGGAAACAGAAAATATTTCTAAAGTGTTTTAAATAACAAAATATACTGAACAGTAGCGTTGCAGACAATTAATTCAGTATGATGTTGTTATATTCAGGTAAATATCAGCTACTGAACAGATCTTAATTGACTGCAAGCGAAATGTCTGAACAGTAGCGATTTACCGCAGTGGATAAGTCAGAAAATTGACCGAAAAACTGTAAATGACGTAATAATTTATTGTTCAGTCTTTTTAGAGCTATTCAGATCAAAATTGGTTTACTAGTGAAAGTTAAAGACCATACCATACAATTGACAATTGGATCCCTGATGAGGACGCATCTGTCAAAATATTTATTGATAAAGGAATACACATATTGATGTATTCGTTAATAATTCATAAAGTTAATTATATTACAGTAATGCATCTTAAGATGACCATCTCATTGACAAGCTTTAACTGCCAAAACACCATTAAAATAAGTGTCGGGTCCTAACAGGTAATATGGGATGCCTGGTTGCACTGGTGTTTTATAATAGCAAAAAACCTAGTATTCCTACAAAAAAATATCATTGACTCATATTGATTATTACGAAATTTAATCAAGACATGTTAATCTATAGGTTGCACTTTGTAAATACAGCTGTTTCACAAACCACGCCTCTTTTGGGGAGATATATAATATTCATAGATATTTTGTTTTGTTTACGTACTGGTTCCCAGATATGATCTCTATACTTCATCTCATAGAGACATAACTTGGGAATGTTACCAGGATGAATACACATAGATAGCGGCTAAATTGAATTCTGAGGAAGACCCAAAGTGAAGGATGGGGTAGTACAGAGTTTTAGTATAAATTTAAACTCTTAGAAGTACGGGGCATATAAATGTTGAAAATATGCCGCACAGCCCTATGTTTTGACCTTTGAAAAAAAATAGTAGTGCATATGAACTTTCCATTCTAGGATATAATTTTTTACGAAACTTCATAGTAATGAGTTCGTATGGGAAATTGCTTTGTCTATATTTACAGAAGTGCAACCTAAAAAAGTATTGTTATGGTCATATAACACACACATGCATATTTACGGTAATGACAAAATGAGTCAAAGTTTGCCCTTTTTGCATTTATCAAAAAGTTCCAAGTCCTACTGCAATTACCTTATTTCAAGGTACGATCATTTTTATCGATATATGAGAGACTTTTGTCTTATGAGTATTCACAATTGTTTTTTTTTTCTAATACACATAATCAAGCTCGGCCATTTCTAAATTACGGAACAGAAAGACGGCTCATATGATACCTTTACATTGTGCATTTAGTTTTGTGGTTAAGAAAATAATTTATTTCAGTTCCAAGGTGGTACTCAAAATAACATCTTGTGTGACTCCTGATTGGTTGAAAGAGGGTTTGAATAATTTTTAATTTAAAGCTTATTCATTTAGATAAAAAAAACAAGGAGCCTGTTTATTGAAGCTTTCCTGGGATCTGTCTTAAGGCTTATCTTAGGAATCAAATAGGATAATGTTAGAACCGACTTACGACATGTCCCAGAATACAAATCGAAGCTATCTTAGGACTATCTTAGGTAGGATGTCCTAATCGCTGACCTAAGTGTTAGCGTAAAAGAAAAACAGGATATTAAAAATTTTTAAATTTTAAAAATGCATCGAATTTCACCAGTAGTAATAATCATAGGATTAAAAAATTAGAATTATTATTAGTATTATTATAAAGATACTTAATAATATTTATCTAATAATTATACATCCAACTTAAATGAAACAAAAACACAAACACAAAGACTTTAAATAAATAAATTATTTCATTACGGATCACAGGTGCTTGGGGGAATGAACCCCCTTTTTATAAATATTTCTTGTTTGTGTTTTAAAAGGGGTATCCATTCCATAATAGCCTATGTTACGTACGTGATAATCTATTCTTGCTAATAATATCAATGTCACCCAAAATGTTCAGTGGATTATTATATTCCCTTGGCAGTCTATTGCTAAACAAATTAGTAATACTGCTCCTTTAATAAACAAATATAGGCGGCGGTCGTATTTGTTATCAAATTAACCATATAATATATCTGCAAGTCAGGACCATCGTAGGACCATCGTTACACACCTAAAATTATGACGATTCGTATGACTTTTCCTAAGTTATGACATGTTTGATAAACCAACTTCGGACAAAGATACACCCTAAGATGATCTAAGGACATCTCCTTGTCCTAAGAGCGCTTCGATCAATAGGCCCCAGAACATTGAATTCAAATTAAGCATAGTGTAGAAATATATTCACGACGTATTTACGATCGAGTCATAACAAATTTGCCTTTCAAGAAACTTTTTCAAATGCATTGAAGGTCAACCTTTGCCGCATAGAAAATAGATTATAAAAAATTATGCTCTTGTAACTTATATCATGTATATGTATACAGAATGAAAACGACATTTCTTTATTAAAATGCTCAAAAATTGTCAAATACAGTCATATTGCAGTGGAATTTGATGTGAAACTGTTATCTATGGGGTTAAATGGGCCATTTACCAGCGTGCATTTCCGCTATAGTGCGTTTAATATTTGTATCATAATTTGTATATGTTACACGAGTGATCTCGAATGTCGACCAAGTATGAATAAAATTTAACGTTCTCGGAATAACTACTGATTTGAATCGGAAAATCCTGTTTATATCTAGGATTTGGACACACATTTTTTTTCAAATATGATAAAACAAATAATTGCGCTCTTGTAAACTTCAAAAGGAATGATTTTCAAAATAATCACTTCACATATTTAAGAACCGAATTATCTTAATGATATCGTACAAGTGTATATGGTGTAAGACAAAAAAGTCAGGTACATTGAAAAAGAGAATATTTATTTTATACATACCATGTTTGCTCTGTAATCTGATTTATTGTGTTTACATGTTTTGTTCATTTTAACTTCAGATATAAGAAATACAACCATATCTCTAGATGCACTTTCATCGATTTCATGTGAGAATGGTCTAAGAATTAACATCGAGACGATTGACATCATTCGGACTAGTAAAAAATGTACGTCAAGGGAACATCAATGCAGTCTAATCGGCGATGCTGTTAATGTAGTGAAACAGCAATGTGATAACGAGTTATGATGTACGATAGATATGCATGCCATAACTACTATTCCAGTGAATTGTTAAGAGAGTTTTGGATATTTTAACTTTTCATACACGTGTGAGAGTAAGTATAGTCTTCATTCATTTTCATTTCTTTACTAAATCTACCTAGAAAAAATGTATCCTTTAATAAATTGTAATCTCTGGCCTCTTTGAAGAATCTTTGCTATTTCGTCAAATTGATGGACACAAATACAAAATTGTTTCCTAGAAGAAACATGGAATATATGTCATTAGCCATTAATATCCAGTATCTGTGTTGTACCTGTGTTGGAAAATGATAAATATTGAAATGTATGAAAAGAGACGTAAAAATAAGAATAACTGCAGACAAATAACATAAACTCTAAACAAAACATAAAATAGCCGTTTCATAACAATATTTATTTACAGAATGTTTAAGTAAGAAAGAAGTCCCATATTCATATTGTGTATCCAGTGATCTTTAACTTTGTAATAGATTTGAGGTTTCTACTGTTTTGATTCGAATTCCACTGATTTCTTCAATTTGGATGAAACACATGATTATCATACTATATATTATTCCTGATACATTGGGTTTTATCTGAAAAAAAGTTTAAAAAGAATAAAAAAAAAATAGTGGCCAGCTTTATAAATGAACTAGTTATATTTGTGTATAGTAACATTCCAGCAGCATCTGCATATTACGTATGTATCTCCCAGTTAATGAAACAATATTCAAGACATACATTTCCATTCATGATTTTCGTGAAAGGGTTGTGAGCACAAGACAGAATTCTTAACTGAAAAGTTAAAGTTATCTGTTTTGGAAGGTACATGTATATTTCTTTTGACCGTTATGAACTATTTTTGTCATAGATTAGAAGGGATATGTTCCATCTGTATTGGCTTCTATCCTGTCCTTTCAAAGTTTTATACATCATCGAATGAGACTTACCAGTCGAATTGTACTTAGTCATGGGCGACATAACGGATGCCTGTTTTGGTTCAGGAACTGGATATCAGTCTGCAATTAATAATTTTACATCGACAGACCCTTGTTCAGAAATTTGTTTTCATTTTATTACAGACAAATAGTAACTAAACATTTTACGACGAAAACAAGGTAGCACGATTTTATAATAATATATATAATACAGATATTTTTCAATCACCGTAGCAACAATCACATCTTCCTTTACTCTAAATATCTTCCGAATTAGATTTATCTCTGGGTTTGAACTAACAAGAGCAACACGACGGGAGCCACATATGAAGCAGGATCTTCTTACCCTTCAGGAGCACTTGAGATCATCATCGGTTTTTGGTGGGGTTCGTGTTGTTCATTCTTTAGTTTCTGTGTTGTGTTTTGTATACTATTGTATGCCTTTTGGTTTTTTTCTTTTTTTCTTGTCATTGCGTAGTCAGTTTATTTTCGATTTATGAGTTTTGATGTCTCCTTGGTATCTTCCGCCTTTATTCTATACCCAACGGATATTAGATTTTCAGAGAAGTCGACCACTTCTGCGTGGTATGTTTAGAGTTCAGTTTTGTCCCTGCTGTTTATGCCTTTGTTTCGCCCATTGCAGTCTTATTTTTAACAATAACATAGTTTAAACTGTATATCTTTAATAGTTTTCTGCAGTAGATTCTGTGAAATTTTAGTAATAATAAAAACATTTGAGACGTGAATGTGTCTGCCATGACATCCAGTGACATGTTTAGCAGTTGATGTTGTATTGGTAAAGTTCTATCGCAAATCGAATTGCATAATGAAATCTTATTGACCTGGCGTTGTAAATCAAGGTTGACATGAGTGGTCATTTACTATAATAAAACTCTCTCGGCTTGATTTAAAGGTTTTTATTCTTAGTCTCGGCATCATAAAAAACGCAGCAAGTCTACTTATTTAAATGTGGGTATGGTTCACGAAGAAACTAAACTTGTTAATTTACGTTTTTGATTGAGTTAAGCCTTCCAATTGATGTTTTATCGTGTGTTTTTCTATGTTGTGATGTTATACTATTGTTTCAGAAAAAGGGAGAAGGTTTGGTACCATTAAAACGTTTAATCCCGCTGCAAATGTTTGCACCTGTCCTAAGTCAGGAATCTGATGTACAGTAGTTGTCGTTTGTTTATGTAATTTATACGTGTTTCTCGTTTCTCGTTTTTTATATAGACTAGACCGTTGGTTTTACCGTTTGAATGGTTTTACACTAGTACTTTTGGGGCCCTTTATAGCTTGTTGTTCTGTGTGAGCCAAGGCTCCGTGTTGAAGGCCGTACATTGACCTATAATGGTTTACTTTTATAAATTTTTATTTGGATGGAGAGTTGTCTCATTGGCACTCACACCACATCTTCCTATATCTATTAAATTATGATGCGTGGATTTCACATCTAGCAAAAAGAAATCTGCATGACGTCAATAATTCGGTATGTCCAATTATCTCAGGTGACTTGGGTATTGAATTTTCCAATCATAAAGAAGACAGGTAAGCATGAAGAGAAATAATATGAAGATTAATCATGATTTCACAAAACAAAATCAACAAAATGTGTGTTGCGTTTTAATATTCGTCAGTATACTTTTACTAAAACAGTTCATCATGTTTTGACTTCATCAAGATTGTTTGTTCTACGCTAAGGAATTACAAATATTCACAAAACAAAGGCATGTATTTTGTGTATTATATCTATCGTTGCTACCCGCAAATTTGATAATTGTTGAGTTTTGAATGTGACATTTAATTTCTAGTAAAGATGGAATGAGGAGGAGGAACTTAGGTTTAAGTCTTTAAAATGCTCTTTCAGTTAATGTTATGTCCTGCGACTTTCAAATACATTGGTGTGGTTGGTCAAGATTTAGAACCGATCCGAGATTTAGGTGGCGCAAAGGAAAAAATAACCCTTTACGAGATCACACTACTACATGTGAGTATAAATATATTTATTTTTTTAAGGCCCCGCCGTAGGCGACAGGGGCATTAGGTGTTACCCTTGACCGTCCGTCCTTCCTTCTTTCCGTCTCTCCGTCCGTCCGTCCAATTTTCGTTGCAAAGCTTGAGCGGGATATTCGTGTCCTCAGATACATTTTTCTTTTATTTAATAAACTATATTCATATCATTGACAACATACAGATGGTTGTAACTGATAATGGAACAATGAAGGGGCTTTTTTTCGAAATATGATTTGTTTTGTGATAAGATATGGATATTTAATCTTTAATTACACCTTGTATAAGAATGCCGGATTTAGATTGGTTGGTAGCCAGTGTATTTTTCGCATATTCTAACCTTTTTTTCCTCATTTCAAACGAATTTGCCTGTTTTTCACCACTGCCGGTGAATATGCCTCACATTCCCCTCTATGCCGTGGTATTTGCCATTTTTGGATATTCTTTTTTACCCTCGCGAGCCTCTTCCCGCCAAAATTATTCATGATTCATATTAGCAACATCGGCAATGTTACAATAAAATATTCAAATATTAACAAATTTATCTTCTTTTATTCTGAAAACATCTGTCCTGTACATATGTGTAATCATATCTTTGCTCCCACATTTTGGCTTTCATCAAGGTGTACCTAAACAATCTGGAATATAACTAATTTCTCTCAGGTAGAGCATACCAGCCAGACTTCCTTGTTTCGTCACTATAGGAGATTTCAAAGGTTTCAATCATATCTGAATATATTTGTTTAAGAAGAACTTATTTTATATTGTTAGATCCTTTTCCAAACATTGATTATAATCGTAATATTTTCGGGTATTTTTCGTGCCAATTCAGTACCACGTTTTAAATAACATTATAGTCGTCTGATTTGTAAATTTACAGATTGTCTCTTCCCTATCGTGACATTTTTACTGTGTTTAGATTTGCATGACGGGTGATGTTTTCATGGTTTTTTGTTGTGCAGTTTCAACACTGTCCCACATTAGGGGAGGATTAGGTACCAGTTGTTTAACCCCGCCACAGTCTGTATGTGCCTATCTTAAGTCAGGAGCCTGTAATTCAGTGGTCGTTGTTTGTTGCTGTATATCATATTGTATTTAGTTTATTGTTTTGTACATGATATATCAGAACATTTGTTTTCTCCTTTGAATTGTTTTACATTTTGAGAAGTCAGGTCCTTTTTGATTTGTAAGTTATAAGATGTAAAAATGGATTTATAAATTCGAACATCGGCATCCAAGTATCTTTTTTATGACCCAAATCTTTTTTTCTTTATACATGTTATAAATTCGTTGTAAACTGATTATACTGTTTTCAAGATAAAGAAAGCATTCAATATCAATATAAAAACAGATTTGAAAAAAATAGATATACAATGACTTTTTTTTTCAATTATTAAATAACATGGTGTTCTCTTAGCTTGCTTGGCTTTATTTGTGTAAATAAAAGTGTTAAGAATCTGAACACTTCTTGAACGTCCTTTTGCGACAGTGCTCCAAAAATTAACATTATTGTTCCAATTTTTAACATCATGTGTGCATCTATCGAATACTATTGTACTTCCTGAACATATAGTGTTTACTCCTGAACGCCTAGTGTTTGATTCTAGAACATGTCCTTGTGAGCAACATTGAACGCTATAACGCGTTCCAATCCTTGTAACACTTCTGGAACGCTCGGACTGTGTTCCAGAAATTAGTGTTAATATCCTGAACGCATCATGTGTACAACTGGAACACATTTTTTCATGTTCCAGAAAAAAAGTGTTTCATTCTCTGATTATGTGTGGTCAAGTAAAATCATTATAATTGAATAATGAAAAAAAAGTCTTTAATAGGCTAAAAGAGGCAAAATTCAAAAAAGGACAATACAATGAGAAACAATTCAAAATTACAAGTTAGACAAGTTAAAAAGATAACATTTGAAATAACAGTATGATTAAACTGTCGAAATGTGTCCAAATTATATATAGTGCAGATTCTCTTCCTCGCCTCGTCCATCTGTTGTTTTAGTATGCAAAAGTTTCTTCACACTAAAAATGATCATTTTGCAAGAAATCTACTGGTATAAGAAACAATAATAATTGCCTTTCTTCTGTCAATACATGCATAAATTTTATCAACACAGTTTAACTAATCTTTTGACGCCTCTGTCAAGCACTGCCCTGAATTTTTTTACAAAATGTTTAAACTTCATGCAGGACTAAGGCCATGTTCACACCAAACGCTGCGTACTGTAACTTACATACACATTACATAGAATTGAATTTAAAAAAAATCTGTTAATTTTGTATCAGTTAGGCGCAGAACAGTTCATATGTTTTTTTTTTATTTTTTTTTTTTTTTTTGAGGGAGTGAGGGAAATAAATTGTTTTAATTATTTTTTTTGTTAAAGAATGAAATATATTTGTTTTAGGAGGGACATGAGAAAATTATTTGATTCCATTAAAGAATTAAGGAAGTTTAAAAAATGCTCCTTCATGCTATTAAAAAAAACATGGTTTTTTTTTTAATAAAGATACAAAAAGATTAGTTTGTCCCACGAAAATGAATGGTCGGTACCTTAAGAAAATCGTTTTATTGATTTGGAGAACTTTGAGAGTTCTAAAGATGTCACGATTACGCATACTAAAACAGCGTAACAATAGGCGAACAAAAAAGATTTTGGAAATGATTGATTGATTGATTGATAGTTGGTTGCTCAACGTCCAGTGCCAAATATTTCATGCATGTTCAGGAAGAGATCAAATTCACAATAAATACAATAGGTAGGTCATGTAATTGAAGCCCTACGAGATGAAGGTCGGGGCAATTTGGACTGCCATTGGAAAATGAGAGTACATGTATATTTGATAGGTACAAAGGCATGAAAGGGCACAACTTTTTTAAAAATAATTGATAGGCATTGATTTTCAAACTCGTCAAAGACATTGATGATATAAACCGATAATATAAATTTCATAAAAATATGGCAAGAATTGTACACATTAAAGCGCTCGCACGGCAATTTTCCATATAATTAATGTTTCCAAGTGGCATAACTCTTTTAAAAATAATTGATCGGCACTGATTTTCGAACTCGTCAAAGACATTGCTGATATAAACCTATGATATAAATTTCATAACAATCTGGCAAAAATTGTACACATGAGAGTGCTAACGATCCAATTTACAATATAAATAATATACATTCATATTAAATGTTCAGTAAGTAAAATAATAAACTGCGGAATAAAACATTCTTTTTCCTTCGAAAATATTTCCCTCTATCAAGGAATTCCTGATAGGAAATCCATGTCCTTAAGGGCATACGATATAGTTACAGGGGAGGTAATGACGTTGCTAACGTAAAATGTTATTTTTCGCGACGTCAAACTGTAAAACATCGGGAAACGACGCATTTTTTCGACTGATTTTAATCTTTAGTTTGAAAACGAGTGCATAGACCCCTCTTTTTTAAAATGACATTTGGTTTGAATATGTATGACGAATATGTGTACCAATTTTTATGAAGAAATCACCGATGAATTTTTTTTAATTGGATAAATATACAGCAAAAAATGTCGGTTTTTTTCTAAAATCATGAAAAAATAATGAAAATAGATTATTTCCAACAATTTTTTACGCATACTTGGGGTGTACTTATGTAAAGACGATATTCCAAATGTTTTTACAAAAATCCGCTTGTAATTATCTTTCGAAACAAAAAAGTTAGGTCTGTCTGTTCAAAGGATAGAAATGTTCAAGAAACCGAAATTTTGAGTAAATGTCTAAGATTTCGACCCCATTTATCTCTAAAAGTAGTACATGAAGGTATATTTTTTATTACATATTTGAATTGACTAGGTTAAAAATAGCTTGTATGCAAATTGTCGTCAAAAAATCACCATGGGATCAAAACTGTATCGTATGCCCTTAATATCTTATCAAATAGAAGCTTCATACCTCATGTGTAGGTTCTGCTGGAATGTCACTAGGTACAAATTTAAAGGAATATTCACAATTGGAAATTAAAGTTATGTCGTTTCTCGTATAGGTGGATATGGCTTTTCATTTTAGGTCCAATTTGGTCACGTACAGTTCTGAAAGTCTTTGTTTTTTTTTTTTTACATCAATGGCTTTCCAGAATAACGCTTCGCATGCGCACATATATAATGTGATTTATTCATTTTGAAGGGTATTACAAACATAAAATTCCTAAAATCGTGATAGTGTCATATTGGTCTGTGGTTTAGACTAGAGGCTCCAAAGAGCCTGGGTCACTCATCTAGGTCTATGTGCATAATCAACAATGGACTCTCTCCAACATTGTAGACAAGAATATAATTCATGACAAAAAATTCTTGTTTGTTGATCTTGTATTGCTGATCATGTTGTCTGTTTAGTTTCTCTCTATCTTCTTTAGTATTTGCTGAAAACAACAAAATCGGGTAAAAAAATTTCTCATTTAAGGGCTATCACTCCTATGAAGAGTGACAGCCTACTAACTATATAGAAAATTTTGACTTGTTTGTGGATCTTGCCTTGCTGATCATTTTTGTAATTCAGATTTCTATTCATCTATTATAATTTTTATCATATAGGCAAAACGCAAAAAAAAAAAAAAGAAATGGTAAAAATCATCATTAAAGGGCAATAACTTTCATTAAGAGTTGTCGGAAAATCTCCTCCATAATGTATTACATGTAGATCTTGTCTTGCTGATCATTTTTGATTATTTAAAGTATCTATCTATCTATTATATTTTTTAAGATATAAGGCAAACACGTAAAATATTTGTAAAAATCGTCATCAAAAAGCAATATCTCTTATTAGGAGTAGACTGACAATTTCGACCATCATACTTATTCGTAGATCTTGTCTTGCTGCTGATCAGTTTTGAAACGTACAGTTTCTCTCTATCTATTATAATTTTCAAGATATCAGGCAAAAATGAAAAAAAAAAAATGGTAAAAATTATCATTTAAGGGCAATAACTCCTATGAGAAGTCGCCTGATAGTTTTGACGTCAATAAACTATTGATAGAACTCAACATTCTGCACTTTTTTGCCCTTGTCAGATTTTCTCTATTTGTAACGGTTTTCAAAATAATAGACAAAACTTGCATTTTACCCCTACGTTCTATTTTTAGCCATGTCAACCATCTTGGTTGGCAAGCAGGATCATCGGACACATTTCTTATACAAGATACCCCAAGGATGATTGTTTGGTTAAATTTTACCCAGTAGTTTCAGAGGAGAAGATTTTTGTAAAAGTTAACGACGACGGACGACGGACACCAAGTGATGTGAAAAGCTCACTTGGCACATTGGGCCAGGTGAGCTAAATGGTTAGGGTTTCGAATGATTGTCACATTTCATTAACAGTTACTTTAAGGTAAATGATCGTATCAATTATATTTGATTCCGCCACAAGATCGCTGTCTACTTGGCTTGTGATACCCGCGGGGACAAAAGGCCCACAGACAGTGGCATTGGGAACATTGAAAATACCTGGCTTATAAGGTAGTACAAATGTACGCCAAGAAATTCAAGATATGAAGCTGACGGTGATGTAAACTGTATTTCAAGTAAATGGAATAGATCATAGTAACCAAATCTTGAATTAATCAACGACACGACTTTTTCATAAAATTAGAATATTGAACAATTTGGTTCGTACATGTAAGGGTCGCTCTTGGTGAAAACAGTAATGAAATATTTCACAAAACAACCACTTACAGATTTTTTTTTTCAGCAATTATGTTCAATATAAAATTACCTTTTTGCCGAAAACTGTTGATCAGCTTTCATTAATATGGAATGACTACATAATGTAGAAATAAAATATAGTTGTGACATGAATGAACGGAGATGTTGGGTAAACGTCAATGAGACAGCAACCCAAATATAAAAAAAAACATCTAAAAGTAAGCAAACAGTATAAAACAAACCACAAGTGTCTATTCAATGTGTCAAGCTTTAAATCAGCCCGCATCTCTTAAAGTTATTATTATATATATAAATTAAAAAGAATAATTAAATATCACCAAATTCTCTCTAAAAAAAATCATAAGACAACCACTGACTATTTTCCTGACTTTGGACTGACACATGAATATGTGTCGGGATTAAATTAGATTTTATATATCTCAACCGTCCTTTTTTAATTCAGTTGATTACCAGAACGTTCAGAAAGGAACATACAATGAAATGCAGTAGAGTACAACTTTAAAATGTCGGTATAATAGATAACGATTACACAAATGCAACCAAAATATAATAATAAATAACAATAAATGCTCGCAGTAACTGTAAGTTTTTTTTTTCAGCTTTAGATGGTTATTATGCGTACATTTATTCATATAGATCCAGCGAAGAGTTTATTGCCGAACTTCATACTGAAAACATAGTATCGTCGAAAAAACAATGTCTTTCATTCTGGCATTACAAGACGGATTCTAAACATGTTTTGGAGGTATTTCAGAATAAAAGGAAAATACACCAAGTAAACAGAACTTCAGCCAACAGATGGATCCAAATAGAAATAACCATTGAGCATTCTATTCCAAATTATATATATAATCTTACGTTTAAGGTCGTTCGTGGTACACAAAACATCAATGGCGTTATCGCTCTAGATGATGTTTTACTTGTCAACAGAGCTTGTACAGGTAGGGTTCATGTTTATTATATATTCATTTTCATTTTTATTTGTTAATATTCGTTCAAAACCGAAAACTTGCTAATAATTCACATGATTATACTTAGTTGTCTCGAACCTACCGATCTACAATTATCTTTTTTAAACAATGTAAATGGATGGTTGTGCTTGTAAGCTTGTAAAATATTTCATATAGGGATGTCAACGAGTACTCGATTACAGGAGTATCGTTTGGTAGCTCCGAGTATCGAATATCAAAATGAAATTTCTTTTGAACGTCCCTTAATCGTTGATTATTCCTAATCAAAATACATTTCGTTTGTTTGTGCTAACTTGTGGTTTTAAATACCTCCGCAATTGTTCATTTGGAAATATTTAAAAAAAAGTTTTGACAGTAAATTTGACAAGCGTTTTGTAAATGAACTTCAATCATGTTGCACTATACTAGAGCTGTACTGTTTTTACAAAGTTACACAACCGACTCTCCAGTTGAATCCCAAGATAATATTTCTTAATACCAACACTTTCGTTGCACCCTGTAGTGACACTCAATGAATGTTTTATCTAATCAGCACATTTATGTTGTCAGGTTTTTCAAAACGGCTCCGATTTGTTTTAGGGAAAATATGATTATGAAATAAAACATTCGGAACGTTTAAAGTTGACTTTATAATTCATGACTGTAATTTAGTGAAGGACTTCATCTAAAGACCCCCAAAACATATATAGATCTTATCATCAAATTTGATCCTTTTTAAATGTACATGCCATCTATCTGTGAGTACAGTTTACCCTAACCTGGAAGTATAATGGAACAATAATATTCAAAAGAACTAACGGTAGATAGAAAATGTTTGCTTACTTTGTGTTTAGCATGTAATTATTTCTGATTTATTCCTAAAACCCGCTGTTATTAATTACTTTAAGAATGTAACTGTTATCGAATATCAAAACTGCATTGATATAATCGTTCCAGATCTTTGATTGTTTCTGTTTACTTTAATCCCAAGTGTTTTGGACTAAGGACGATTTAGAGCTAGAGATACGTGGATATCGTTGAGGACTGATTGTTGCATTTTAGATACTTTTTAAGGTTATTTTTTTTTTAGATAGAATGCTTTCTCATTGACGTTTAGCCATATCTCTTTGCATTCATAGAAATACTATAATCTAATAAGAAGATAACATTTAAACCTGTAGAAATAATTTCAAGTGTTTATTCGCTCGATTCGGTTAAACCATGACGCGAATGAAAATACTAAGACTGTTCTAAAATAACTCGGAAAAAATTAATTTAACCTCAAAATGACAGTATTCCTTCAAATGCCAGTACTTCCGTAAAGTGTTTGTAAGTTTTAGGATATATATATTGAATAAAGTATTTTCTTTGATTTTTACATTTGTATTTGTATTACAATGGCTTGATTTCACGTTTTGGAATTAAAGGCATTCTAAGGCTACATTTAACTTGCATAACTTCAAATAATATGCGGTTCATAATAACATTTCATCAAATATACTAAAACAACTTTTTATTAACCGGTTTGCGATGAAAAAAAAAAATCCTCTGTTGGAAATGGTGACGTACGACGGACAAATTGGCAGATAGGTGGCTGCCACCAGTTCCGTAAAAAACTCAATTGCCAATTAAGCAATGCTTTTAAAATATCAATATGTTGTTACTGTTGACAAAATGGAGGTCAAGTTTGCTATTGACTATTTTATATATTAGAAAACGGCACTTAAAGTTTTTTCCAAGTTATACCTTATAAAACTTTCTATTAATGCTTTTCAAAATTAATATGTTGTTACTGATGACCAAATGAAGGTCAAGTTTAATATTGACAAGTTTTACTTTTACCAAGATGTATCGGAAAATGACACTGTGTGTATCTTTCCTGCTATAACTTATGAATTCTTCTACAAATGCTTTTTGAATTTAAAAATTTTGTTACTGATAACAAAATGGAGATCAAGTTTGATATTGGCGATTTTCACTATTACCGTTCAAGAGTTATGGCCCTTGATAGATTGAACAATCTCACTATTTTTTGTTTCAATGGAATAACGTACCAACCTTTAAACCAATGCTTTTCAAATGTTAATATATTTATACTTAACAAGTGACAAATTGAGGTTAAGTTTGATATTGACGATTTTCCGTTTTTCCGTTCAATAAGTATGAAAGTCTTTAGTCGATAGGAAAATGGCATTTTATCATGTTTATGTCGTTTCTGTGCAAGCTAGAATTTTGGTCCTTAATAGATATGAAAATAGGCACAGAACATGTCAGATCAAGCAAGCCTGAATGCGCTTTTAAAATACATAAAACCTGGTTTGCTTACAG
This sequence comes from Mytilus coruscus, assembly GCA_017311375.1. Taxonomy (NCBI): domain Eukaryota; kingdom Metazoa; phylum Mollusca; class Bivalvia; order Mytilida; family Mytilidae; genus Mytilus; species Mytilus coruscus. The sequence goes on from CM029602.1 coordinate 38,300,804, forward strand.
CTTTTTCTTGTATTATATTAAGCTTCAGTTTTATGTCATACCATAAAAGATTCCTGTTTTATTTTGCATCATATTCACGCGAAAAACAAATCAGTCAAAATTCACCCGAAAAAATACAAGATCCCAACCGGACAGTATAATTGTAATAGTTTAATATTCAAAAAATGATGAATGGGCTAAACTTAGTTCTAGTTTTAGCAAAAACTGATTAGTTTCATTAAATATTTATCATACTCTACAAACCCAGTCTAAAAGCACGGAAAGTTACAGAACTTTACTTTTCTGTCAAACAAAAAAACAATAAAAAAAGGAAAATAACTTGGAAATATACACAAGTCTTTAACATATTCTTGCAAAAGGAAATCATCATGTATTTAATGTATTAGGGATAGATATCTAGCGTAAGGCATTTTTATAATCAATCAGTTCGTAATTACTATCATCGAGCTTGTATTAATTTCATTCTTTAACTTTTTACCATACCTTTTTGGAAAGATTGTTTAAGATAATCGCAAACCTCTATTTATGAAATCTTTATTACGGTTACTTGCCCTGGCTTAAAAAAAAATCTTACCAACTCACATCAGTAAACACATTATGCTTCGAGAACTGGTGTTTTCTGCTCAATATTGTAACATTATACGGTAAACATCCAGCCATCCAGGTTTGACATCATCGTTAATACATACAGATAAAGAGCAGATAACATTAACTCTAAAATATCTATACGAGAATAAGAATTTAAGAGTTTGCTATATACTTAATAGCTTCTTCATTGAATACGTAGACGCGCATTTCATTATAAAATAAACATCATTATCTTTTAGATGTTATTCATCAGTGTGACTTTGAAAACGACACATGTAATTGGCGCAAATCGGACAAATCATATTATTCATGGCTTCGTCACCTAGGATACTCTGGGTACGACAAAACTGGTCCAGAAACAGACCATACCACGGGATCTGGTTGGTATAGTACTTTTTTGCAAACATTGTAAATACTACACGCTAGCATTATAGAAGATAGATTGTTGTCCGTTAATTTACACCATTACATCATTTCTGTTACTAGTACTTTTAACACATTCATTAGTAACCATCTCGCTTTCAATATCTGTACCTGTTTATTTCGTTTTGTACTGTTTTGTACTTGCTACACAAAAACTCTGATTATAGAATGATTTCTACCATTCGTGCTACAGATACAGTTGTTCACAAATGAAGTTTACTGGTGCTCTAATTTAACCATTTAACCATTCGAACGAGTACACTTATTTTGCCCTTTTGTAGTGTAACCGTTTAACTATTGAAAATATTTTTAGACGAACTTCCTGTTACATTTGCGAATTTTATGACCCCGCCGTAACGGAGGGGCATTATGTTACCCTTGTCCGTCCCGAACGTCCCGAACGTCCCCAAAATTGGTTTCCATTCTCTATCTTTAGTTTGCCTTAACCAAATGTTATAAAACTTATACACAATGCATATTACCACAAAACACAGATCAAGTTTGAAATTGGGTGGCGTCACTTTTACCGTTCATGAGCTATGCCCTTTATGAACATAAAATTAATGAATTTTCGTTTCCGTTCTCTAACTTTCATTTGACTTCAGTTTGCCTCAACCAAATGTTATAAAATTTATACCCAATGCTTATTACCACCAAAACACAGATCAAGTTCGAAATTAGGTGGCGTCACTTTTACCGTTCATGAGTTATGCCCTTTATAAACATAAAATTGAAGAATTTTCGTTTCCGTTCTCTACCTATAGTTTACATCAACCAAACGTTATGAAACTTATACACAATTCTCATAATCACAATATGGTGAATCCTGCATCTGCATGTGGAAGTTGCGTATTTACAAGTGGTGGCATCTATGGCCCATAGACACATTCTCCATTTATTTATACGATAAATTTCTTAAATCCAGGGCATACGATTTTGTTTCCAGAAGTTTGTTTTGACGCTTTAACCTCTTTTTGTATTTACAGAGCATGGATACTATATGTATTTAGATAGTACTAATGGTTCCTATGGTGATATTTCATATATACAAAGTCCTGTTTTAAAAGTAGTTTCGAGACGTGCCTATCATTCTGGTATCACATGTTTGGTCGACAAATGGGGCGATTAAATGTGACTACTAATGGAGACCTTGTTTGGACCGATTACGGAGACCATGGTGACAAATGGATTGACAAATTGATAAACATTGATCTCACGGAAAACCTTACAATTGAGTTTATTGGCATATTTGGAACCGGTTATGAATGTGACATTGCATTGGATGACATAGCATTAACACCGGGATCATGTTCAGGTATATTCATTTACTGGTATATAGTCCACTAATATACATATTTTGGCCAGTTTGATACTTATTAAAGTCTGAAATTCCATGCTAGTGCCTGTTTGACGAATAGAACCAGGTGAAAACTTTACATATAGTTGTTTTAGGTTTGACAAAAGCAATGAATGTATAAAACAAAACAGAAAATGTGTAAATATTGACCTTTGTGTGGATATATTGAAAGACATACATGTACCAAGAAGATTTGATAGATTATCGAAACATAGAACATATACAGGTTGCATTATGATTTGTGAGTTAACATAAAAATAAAGTTAACTTTAATGTTTCCGAAGAAAATAACGAGAAGTTTCTTTTATTAAATCTGGTAAGTTTTCCAAAATAGTACATCACTGTCAGTATTAATGTAAACATAAACATATTTTGTCTAAAACCTTTGGATATGTTTGGACATTATGACAAAGGGGACAATATATATTGACTTTTTTAACATGAATATGTACTAAACGTATGATCTTTCTTCATAGGAGTTAATACACATGTACAAACATGCGCTAATTTGGATAGGAATAAGAATTTAGACACCTGTCCAAAAGAGTACTTATATATGGATGACGTTAATTTATCATTTGAACCTGAAAAGAGTTGTGTTCTGGACACAGTGACAGGATCACAGAATCATTTTTGACAATTGAACTACCTTGAACAATAAACAAAGTTGTGAAGTTAATTTGTCAGAATATGTTCAACATTTATCTATATGTTTTCGACTTAATGAATTACAGATACAGTATGAATGTGAAGGTAAGTTGATAAATGGTTCAAGCGGTTACTATTTTTGCATTCACAGTTTATTTGTTTATTCCTGACTTGTGCGATTAACAGAACATTAGCATATTATCTATATTTTGCAGTAAGCCGAAGTACGCAAGACATTATCAAATATATTGAAACATTACTATTAAAATAAGGAAATGTAGTATAATCTGAATAAGACAAATATCCATTAGCGATTATTTGATAAAATGTGAACAATTACATATCATTGTACAACCAATCACAGTCAATATGCGTATATTTGTTTTAAAATAATTTTCTGCATCTACACACCGTTCACATTGCAGTATAACTTTTACCTAGTGTGTGCTACTTCTAACAGCGGGCTAATTTCTTATAAATAGATGACATAATTTCAATATCAATAAAATACTTCATGCTGACATAAGTAGCATATTTTCATCTAAAGTATTGTATGGTATTATCATGATTAGGTGAGTTAAAGCCGATTGCGTTATTTTTGTAAATATGAATACATTTGTTGAATTAAAGTCATAAACAGCGTATAATCAAAATACGAGATTTGTTGTGTCGCGCTAAAATTTTGTACTCTGAGTAAATTATTATGACCGAAAGTCTAGATATCAACACATCAAACAGTGAATACATGTAGAAACGCAAGAGCGAAAAAGGAATGAAAATACGTCGACAGACAAATGACAGAGTAAGATTCTACTGATATGCATGCATAGCCCATTAAACAACTTATGAATATCAAAATGACCACACTTAGAACTCACTCTTGCATACCATTTTAACAGACATACACATCTAGGCAATAAGTTTTTCCTAGTACTGAGAAGCTCATTGTTCGAAATATGACATCAACATAATTGTCATAGATTCTAGTTTTAAGTGATCCAGCAGAGTCAGTTTCAGGAAAAAACAAACAATTTCGTAAATAAAATCATCATAGATACATAGATTAACGTCCTTACTACGGATTTATTTCCAAGACGTTTTTCTTCTTAAGATTATTATAAAGGCTGTTTTGTATAAAGTCTTGTCTCATTGGGGTGAAATGTGTGCTAGCAGGAACGTACAATTACTACTAGTTTTAGTATTGAACTCATGTTGGAATAGCAATAAATTAAACTTTAGAAATAGGTTATTGACCAAAAAGTCTAACATTTTGATAAGCTCTCAGACTGTGTATAACTTGAACATATAACTAATTGTCAGGTTTCAACCTACAAACAAACAAAAATACAAACACTAAGTCCTACAGTTTAAAATATAAGTCAAATACAAACTATACTTCAAATCAAATTAACCATATGCGTATTCCTTAAATATATAAATTGCACTTTCAAATTAACAATTCGACTCCTATTGTCCAAAGCATTGATATATAAATGTTATTTAAGCGTTTCATAGTTTTTACCAAACATTGTTCTTATAACAAAACTTAATCTTCTGTTCAGTGTCATTGTTCTATATTTACAAAAACTATCAACTAACTGTTCTAAATGTTAATGTATAAAGTTATCTTTAAGTCAACTTACGCATTGACATCTCATAATACACCCAAGTTATTAGTCAACATGATAGCCTTGCCGCTGATATACGGGGATAGTCACTAATGGGGAGAGAAACACAAATTCGGATGTTGAAAATGCTAAATTAATCCTTACAGAAAAAAAGAGATATCGTCCAACCGATACATTCCCCCGGCAATCTGCATAAATAGTCTTTTCTGTAGCTACTCCTCACCTGGTATTATAACAACAAGCCTGTGAACGGAGCGACGTATGTGTTGATCCTCACATATATTGTATGAGATTACTTGACCAACATTCTTTTATCTGGGAATCACACCTCGCACTAGCTCATCTTTCGCTTAACAAATTAGAAACTTCAAACAAAACTGTCTGTAGCTCTGAGAATGATATAACTGATGTCCCTATAGCAACCTCCAAACTCATTTTCACAAATTTTACTAATATACTGACTTCGTTTTCCCATGAGGCGTCTGCTGATTTCGTTACGACCCTGTCCATTCCTTTGCCTTCACCAAATGTCTTAATTGACTCCCAGTCCCATTGGTGAACTACTTGCTGTAGTTCCTTGCCCGCAGCCGCAAGTTGTGAACCTGAATCAGATATATTTTTCTTGGGTATCCCTTACAAACCTTCTTAATGTCATAATAAAACTGCTTGCATCATAACTCTCTGTCAAGTCAACATATACTGCGCTGCTGGTCAGACAATTGAACAGGACACCATAAGCTTTACCATGTGTTTGTATCTCGGATGATAAACGGCCCAAACAAGTAAACAGCACAATAATAAAACGCTGGCGAAGGCTGTAGTCTCTCAATCGGCAACATTCCTATCAGCTGTCCTACTATTTTTTTTTTGTCTCGCTTTCTACAAATAACGCATTGTTTTTAGTGAGCTTAATTATTCGATGTACCCCATGGATCCATTATCTGCTCCTTTGTTTGGCTAATACCGCACCCACTCCTGAATGATCTTCTGTATGGAAAGAAATAACAATCAATCTGAAAAAAGGACCTTTAGCTGGCAAGAGAATGAATTCAGTTTGATACCAAGTACTTTTTATCCACTCTTGCTTTTTTTGCCCTATTTCTATTATACCATCTTGGTTTTTATCTACACTTAAACTTCTAAATCTCACTATAGAATCCTTTGGTAGACATTTCTGAATGTTTTTTATCCAGACCTATTCTGCCAGTTGTATATTTTCTGCTGCAATATTATTTGCTGCACCTTTGAACGATCTCACTTTAGCTATTGCTAGAATAATACTTGTTACACGCAATTTTCGTACATTGGAATATCGATTCAGATCAATGTCACTTAACTCTGGTACAATGTCGCCATCCTTTTCTGCATGCTCAAATAACATTGTAATTCCAACTGCATCTGGTAATAAATTGGATTCTGCATAATCTTGTCTGATCGGCATTGGTTCAATGGGCAAACATAAAAAATCTGGACCCCTTTGCCATACAGATTCCAACCCTAATGCGTGTGGGGCTATTGCTCTCGTAGTCATATCAGCAGGATTCTGTTTCCCTTGTAGCCACCATTTTCGATGTTATGTTTTGTGTACTGTTGTTTGTCTGTTGGTATTTTTAGCCAGGAGATTGTCAGTTTATTTTCGACTTATGATTTTTGAATGTCCCATTAGTATCTTTCGCCTCTCTTTTTTAAAAGGGTTCGAAAGTCACTATTTTGACATCGGGTAAAGATACAGGTTAGACCCACCGACTTGTTGAATCTCTACTGGACAATCAATGAATTACAAAAATTGAGGCGACAGATACCAAAGGGACAATAAAATTGACAACGCCATGGCAAAAACGAAAAAGACAAACAACAGAATAGAAAACACAAAATACAAAACTAAACACTGAGCAACACGAACCCCACCAAAAAAGTGGGGGTGATCTCATGTGCTCCGCATTTTGGAAACGTCGCGTTGTTCATGTAAGTACACACCCGGTGATAAGTTAAATTGGGTACGTCACATTCGGGGGAAAAGAAGAACAGGATTGTGGTTACGTCGATTAGAGCATATCTGTCGTCATCGGTGAAACAGATATTCCGTAATGGTCAATCAACACGTGATAGCATCAGTAAAATTTTTGAATGGATGATTACAACTTCACCCCTTGGAACTCTTGGTTTGATAGCTTCCTTGTGAGCAGCAACCCTCTTTCAAGGAAATCATGATAGGAAACACAAGCCCTGGAATATCGTATCAACTGGGAGATATATACTCAATATGCAGGCGCTACTGGAATGTTGCTACACACAAATTTATGACAGCTCTACAAAATAATAACTTGAACTGATGAATCCATTATCAAGAAAGTATAGCACTGTGCATTGCATTATTTTGATTAGAATTATTTTGTACAACATATTTAGAACTTTATAAAAACACAAAAATGACATGATTTTGTTGTTTTTGTTTATCTTAGAAACTAGCACTAAATCAATTGCATCACAAGTAAAGAAGAAATCTGAGGATTTAATTGACACAGGTAAAAGAAAAATAATTATTTTGTCCTTAAAAAGAGGCATAAGCTGTCAAATTCGTTTCCTAATTTGACTCAAATTATCATATTTGATTTATGGCATACTTAAACTTATATCCAAATTGCCAAACAACTAAATAGAAACATTTACCAATGCATGGATTCGTTATAATATATCAGCATTTCTCTTTCTTGTGTATCAAAGACTAGACGCTAACTAATTAACCATCGAGATTACCTCCGACGTATGGACGAGGGTGTTTGACCCAATTTAACATGACTTTAACAATAGATACAGGCAGGCACGTGAAATCATATAATGACAATTTATCTATGTCTGTTTGATTCCATGGCACAAACCAGTATGTTTATGAGACAGCCAGAAGTCACTAACTTTGTCAATAATTGTCTGATGTTTTATCTTAATTATTTTTTTTGTGTAATTTAAGGAATTTAGTGTTGGTGGCAGTTTTTATATAGACTCTCCAAGATATCTGTTTACAACTTTTTAAAACTCGATTTAAAGCTAGCCATATTGAAATGACATTTGACTTGCGGTGAAGGCCGTATGTCAAACTCTAGATATATTTCGGATTGTTACGTGATGCTGAGTTGCTGTCTCGTTGACTTATTCTCAACTTTTCTTTCAATTAATATTACAAAAAGTACCACTAGTAAACGAATTTTTGTCTTAAAGTCCAAATCCAAACATCGGATCTAGGAATATAAACATGAAACACATTTGTCTGAATCACGGACGTTCCAGGACAATGACGACCTATTTATTCAAGGGGCTACGTCCAGGAACAAGGAAATACAAAATCTTTGTTCTAAAAAAAGCGAAATCCAAGTGTTTTTGTTAACTGCATAGGGCTTGACATTTACACCTAACAGTTAAAATTTCCATATTTCTGTTAAACATAGGATATAACATACACGTAGGATAAATATTATTAGTTTTTTTGCAGGTCTGGTTGTCGGATTAGTTATTGGTTCACCGGTGCTAGTGTTAATTGTAGTTGTGATAGTTATTTTAATCAGGAGGTATGTAAGATAAATTAAAAGATTGATATAAACTGACAAAAAAATAGCACGCGCATAAGACAATGACCATTTGCTGTTTGAATTCATATCAAAGATAAAAAAAAATGCACATCATTCGTTTTTTTTTTTATCTGAAACCTGTGTAAGATGATTTATTTTGGATCGACTTAGTGTTCCGGTCAGATCCCAGTTTTCTTTTTTCCATCTGACATTCAATAACTGAACATGCAAAACACATGTGTTATCATCTACAAGTGATGACAAATAATTTGCATATTGGTCTAAATGCGGTAGACATATTGTTTTGGAAGTCAAAAATCTATCAGTGTTCCTGTAAATGTATAAATAAAGCATACTTTTTTTGCCCCCGCCAATGGGGGCATTATGTGTTACCCTTGACCGTTCGTCCTTCTTTCCGTCCGTCCCATTTTTGTTTCCACATTTTCACTTGAGTGATCCTCATCCAAAATTTATAAAACTCATACACATATCTAAGAACCAACACTGTTCACGCATCGTTGTCAATATAATGGAATTTGATGCGACTGTCATACAAGTGAGAGGTTTAGCTAGCTTTAAAACCAAGTTTAATCCACCATTTTCTACATAAGAAAATGCCTGTACCAAGTCAGGAATATGACATTTGTTATCTATTCTTTTGATTTGTTTGAGCTTTTGATTTTTCCATTTGATTAGGGACTTTCCTTTTGAATTTTCCTCGGAGTTCAGTATTTTTGTGATTTTACTTTTTCGCAGACAGAGTTCGAATTTGAGCGATGAATCACTCACCGTTCTAGAGTTATTCCCATTTATAACTTGGAAAATTACATTTTTGTCCTTTCCGCACTCTAAATTAAGTGTGCCTAATCCAAACGTTATGAAACTCATACACAATGCTGAAAACCAAATCTCCCACACAGAGTTCGAATTAAGGCAGTAAGACCTATGTTATGGCCGATTTATTTCCTAGTTATAAAAAGTGAAATGCCTAAAGCTCCTATATTTTGTCTTTTCAAACAGAGTAATTTTTATCCATGATCTTGCATTGAAAGTACTGCTTCATTACACTGTAACTTAGAAGATAATATGCAATATAAAGTATGAAAAAAAATTCTGTCCGCTGTCACGAATATGTTGACAATCACAACATTGGTGTCTGAGAAAATTCTAAAAACGTCTATTTGCCAATTACCGATTTCATTTTTTTTATGACACACTTTTAACAAAAGTTGTTTCAAATACCGGACAACAATGGGAATGCTTCCCGTGTAAAGTATTATAAGTTGGAAGTGATATTTAGGTTTTTAACCACTTTGTGATGTAAAATAAAGAATGATATTAAATGTGTTAGATTAAAGTTATATGAAACGAATTTCATGTAATTATAATGTTTGTCGAAATTATTGAATCAATGCTTTCGTATATATTAAACTAAGTACTGTATGCATGTTTTTCACATCTATTAAGAATCCATAACGTATTATCGACAAATTACATTTCATTCAGTGATTGTTGATCGCAAGCTAATTAACTTTCAAGTTAGTTGCCGAAGTTTACTGCATCGTGACATTGATAAACAATCAGCACAGAGCACGTGGAACACATGAAAAATAAGTGAATTGATAGAGCAAAGATCATACCCCTTTGTTGATTAAACCTTTCGTTAACAGTTGTTAAATGATTTGGTATACATCTAAAAGAACCCGTAATTAATATTTACTTTCCAGTGCACGTTTGTTACCATTCCTTTATCACGGATTTCCCCTCGCAGTGCCTAAGGTAACTGCTTACGAAAAAATGTCGACGAATTGGAGTACGGGAAGCAGTATGAAGATTTTGCTAATATAAGAAATTTTCTTTTACAAGAAAGATCAAGTACATTTGTTTTATAGTAAATCTTAGCCTTTCAAGTATATAAAACATTTAAAACTCTTTTTCTTTAATTTGAAGTTTCATATGACTTTAACAAAAGATTAAATGTAATTAAAGGGTTTAATCAACTAAATGTTTTTGTTCACTTAAATTACACACATTACGCCAATGAAAAATGTATGTCCATCCTAAGTGAAGCAACTCAGTGGATTTTTTATTGCAGGGCCTATTAATTACGAAACAGGCAAAAAGACTATTTAAATAACACTAGAATTTGTTATAGCTTTTTCAACAGCGCAGAACATCGAGTCTCGTATTATAAGATAGATATGCGTCATTTCCGAAGCCCGAAGCACATTATATCAAAATTTAACGATTCCAATTTTCGAATTGATATCTATTTAGTCTTAAACGTTATTATCAGGAATTCCTATCTACCACCCCTCATCCCCCCCAAAGGTTTTGAAATACGTACCTAATTAATTTAAGTTTTAAAAATAACACGATGAAATAAAAAAAAAAACGTAAAAATGTCCTGTACCAAGTCAGGAATATGTTTTTATCAACCAGTTCGTTTCTTTGTATGTTGGGGTTTGTTTTTGTTGCATTTCAGTGTTTCTGTTGTTCCTTTTTTTTCCTCTTATAGTTGATGTGTTTCCCCCGGTTTTAGTTTGTAACGCGGATTTGTTTTCTCTCAATCGATTTATGACTTTTGAACCGACTAAATAAATCACCGCATGTTTGAGTAGACTGCATCGACCGCATGCAAACTCTTACAAATAACTTTTCATTACAATGAGGTACATTCACGAGTGAATGGAAATCTGCCCTTGTCCTTGTTAGTAAAAGATTTGAAGGTGTTATTTTTAAGGATATATTGAACTATATTTCAGACAATTTTTGTATCTATCGATTTCAATCTGGCTTTATGCATGTTATTCATATTCATTAAAGATTTAAAACAACTCGCTCTTTATAATTTCCACTATACACCAACTGATAGAAATCTATCACAGTATGTGTATGGCTCTACAACTTATTTAAACTGTTTTGTGACATTATACAACAACTTAAGGCTATGAAATTTCCAATAATCTGTTTAGGTTTAATGAAAAATATTTGAGTGACAACAATCAAAGGGTAATGATAAAGAATTGTCGATCAGATTCATGAAACAAAGAAGATGGGCTATCACAAGGATCGGTACTAGGTCCTCTATTGTTTTTGTTGTATATTAATGATATTGGTGATGATGCTGAACGTCTTTCCAGACCCTTTGCTGATGATACATTGTTATGTTACGCTTCTAACAACAAATTAGAAATACAGGGCGTTTTAACTTTCGATTTAGAAAAAAAAATCTCAATTTGACTTATATTGTTTACATTAAGTTTAATTTACAAAATAATAAACTGATTATAAGATATTTTTTTATAGTATTTATCAGCAAATGATAATAATCAAGATGTTCAGGGTGTTGAAGCACATCTAGGTGCGACTTTCAGCAAAAAGTTTACATGTTGTAAATGGTATTGTAATATTTAAAATAATGTCAGCAGCACATCCACTGAACTATCAACGTAACGTAGACTGAAATTTACCCTCAGCAGACAGAACCTCAAAAAAATGTATTTTACTTATGTTATACTTTTTTTAGTATATTCCTGTAATTTTGGAGACGATTGTACTGAAAAAAAGACATGAGTAAACTTTAACCTGTACAACACAAGGTAGCATGAATAGTAGCGGGTCTACCACAATTTGCAAGCTTAGAGTTACTATACATTTTTAGGAACAAAGAAAAGAAATTAGCAGAATCCTTTAACTTTACTTTCCGCTATATACATGATATAGATGATGTTCTCTCACTAAATATTCAAAATTTGGTGACTATATATGATGAACGCATATATCCTATTGAACTTGAGATAAAGGATACAGTTAAGTCTGCCTCATATATTGACTAACATCTAGAAATTGACAATGAGGGTCGGTTGAAAACAAAAGTTTACGACAAAAGAGATGATTTCACAATTGTGTACTTTCAATTTCTATGTAGCAACATTCCAGCAGCGCCTGCATACGGAGTATATATCTCCCAATTGATACGATATTCCAGGACTTGTATTTCCTATCATGCTTTTCTTGATATAGGGTTGCTGCTCACAATGAAGCTATTAAGGGCATACGATACAGTTACAGGGAGGTAATGACGTTGCTAACGTAATATGTTCTTTTCGAGACTTCAAACTGTGATTTATCGGGAAAAGATGCATTTTCGAGGATTTTAGTCATTAGCTTGAAAACGAGTACATGGAACCCTCTTTTAAAATGACAAATGACTTGATACTTTAGGAAGATTATTTGTTCCAATTTTTATGAAAAAATCACCGATGAATTTTTTTTAAGTTGTATAAATATGCAGCAAAAATGCCGTTTTTACTAAAATCATGAAATTAAAAAAACGAATTATTTTCAAAGAATTGTTACACAAATTAAGAGCATACGTTTGTAAAGAAGATATTCCAAATCGTTTTACAAAATTCGCATGTATTTATCTTTTAAAGCAAAAAGGTTAATTATGTCTGTTCAAAGGATAGAAATGTGCAAGAAACCGAAATTGTAAGTGATTGTCTAAAATTTCGACCCCATTTATCTCTAAATTTAGCACATGAAGGTATATTTTTATTACATATTTGAATTAACTAAGTGAAAATAGCTTGTATGCAAATTTTCGTAAAAAATCACCGTGCAATCAAAACTGTATCGTATGCCCTGAAACCAAGGGTTCCAAGTGATGAAGTTGAAATCATGCCTTCGTAAATTTACGGACGCCATCACGAATTGGTTGACCGTTATGGAATGTCCGTTTCAGAGATGATAGCGGATATGTTCCAATTGTCGTAACTACAATCCCGTCCCCTTTTCCCCGAATGTCACCTACCGAATTAGACTTACCGGGTTTGTTCTAACATAAGCAACACGACGGATGCCACATGTGGAGCAGGACCTGCTTACCCTTCCGGAGCACCTGAGATCACACCTATTTTTGGTGGGATTCGTGTTGCTCAGTCTTTAGTTTTCTATGTTGTGTTTTGTGTACTGTTGTGTGTCTGTTTGTCTTTTTTTCTTTTTAAGCCATGGCGTTTATTTTCAGTATATTTTCGACTTATGAGTTTTTATGTCCCTTTGGTATCCTTTGCATCTCTTTTTGTACTTTGAGACTGGATGGGACCTTTTCAATTACGGATATAAATGAGAAAATAAAATCTGTATTACAATATTCACAATTAAAATTGTCCACAACATTAAAAAATGGTGGTACATATAAAAATGGTTATCGACAAACTTTTCCTTCATTGCAGATGTACTAAAACTCATTAAATCCTCCTCAATCAGACTTTGGAACAATTAAGAACCTGTTGTCTGCGACTTAACTCCGAATCAACATTACTAAATATTCTTTATACCAAATTGTGGCATCGATGTAGCTCATGAAATGGTGATCAATACGTTTTAATTTTGCGAAGGATCCCGACTGTGTCCGTATATAGTTAAATGAAGAATCAACACTTCATTTCATTGAATGATTTTTAGAAAATCATTTGAACAGTTGAAAATAAGTCTGAACTTTCTTCTAAGGGATTTAGAAATTGAAACTCTGCTTTGTGAAAATGATGCTTTGTCTGAAGGTTTAAATGCCACAATAGTCAAACCAGGTCAAGTGAACATCAAACAACACACTTTGACAGACACTCACCACAAAGCATCTTTCATTTTTGTTTCTATTAATTCATTTTACTAGCACCCTTTCTCTCTGTTTGGTCGTTTTAATTTTTGATTGTCATTTGTGTTCTTTTTTTTTTCATTTTCGGAAATATAATTCAGTAGACAATCCAACTTTCAGTAGGATTTTTCATTTCCATTTCATTTCATACACTTTTTTAATTAAGATATTTCTTTATATATCTATTCCTGATTCGTGTGTTATTGTTTATTATGTTTTTTTATTAACTGAAGAGGACCTTTGGAACAATTTGTATCTGATTCTTGTGTGTCTTTAGCAATAAAATATGATTAAACTAAACGGTGTTTCCTGTTTACATGCTTATTAAAAAATGATTGCGTTATGGTTTTAGTGTATTTAACGTAATCGTTGTTTTATATACTTCTGATGTTTTTGACACTTTTGTCCTTGGTTAACAGTAGTTGTGTGACTCGTTAAGTATACATGTAAATGCATTAATATTGAAAAAAAATGGAACGGTTATATCTGTTGTAGTTCTGACGTACACTCAGTAATAACATTGTACTTTTTGTTATTTCAGATTTTCATTCGTTAAGAACAAATTAAAAAAGGTTGACAGACTTCGAGGAAATGACTATAGTGGTCAGCAAAATATAGCTATGCCACAACTGGGTCCAACTGAGCATTTGCAATATACAGATCTACAATCCGAAAGAAATGATAAGGATCATGGTTATGTGAATTCAGGTATACATATTCAAAATAACAATTCTCAGACTGAGTATGATTATTCCTATATAGCTACGACTAACTCTCGTGTGAAAAAGGAAGAAAAGGACAACGAACTTACAAATGTTGCACTTCAGAAAGATATGCCCCGAGGTGAATATGCATCAAATGACGCTGAACATGCAATTGTCGACTCAAAAGCAAAAGCAAGTATTTATCATTCCAAAGAAGATAAAATCAAGGCTACAGAAAATTATATGGTTTTAGATCCTAACAAGATGCAGGTCACAACTTTCCAAAAAATCAACCTTATGAGCTTGCTAAGCCAGTCAGTGACAAGTATACAGATGCCGAATATGATCGGTATGCTGTGTCTCCAGAGGAACGTACGGCTATTCTGGAAGTAACCGACGACATGAATTAGAGGATAACATTTATAAGCATGCTGTTGATAATGTTTATGATTCTGAAAGTCACAAGAGAACAAATGAAGGAAAGATGACACATATGATCATTTTTCGGACAAAAACAGAAGATGACTATGATATATCAAGAAAGACCTGAGCTGGTTCATGAAATATTATCTGTTTTGTACTTTTAAGTTATCATTTTGAATTTGGTTTCATTTGACCTAATGCAGTTTATAGCAAAATTCTATTCACAGTTAAGTAAGTGCTGATAAATTGAACGCAATATATCTAATTATAACTATTAACATTGTTCATATTTGTTTTCATATTCGTATTTTAATATGTACGGTACCAATTGTTGGAAGAGAGATTTTTCGTTATTCGTTTATTACATGTGTTAATACAGAATTGTCATGAAGAAACCACTAAATATGGTAAAATTGTTTGGCCCTTTTTTGATTGCTTTGTTTTTAAGTTTACATTTTATTTATAATTCAATCCTTTTCGTGCAGATTTGTATATCAAACAGAGGATTTTATTTTCTTGAACACCTTCACGTAAATGTAGGACATAATATAAAACTGATAGGCAGTAAATTTCCTGGTACAACAAAATCACTTTCAGTTTTGTCAAACAAAAACAAGAGCATACTGATGTACACGTGAAAATCTGAAACATCGAAGCGTCACATATGCGTACGATTCCTTTTCCGATACATGACCCTCTGAGTATCTTCACAAAGCGCAATTAAACATTTTCATTTAAGTCAAAACCCTACGACGCTTTCAAATGTCTTCAACTGTTTCGGTTGTTATACATCATTACCTTTTAAATATTCGGCTTTGGGCGTTTCTGACGAAGGTAAATCCAGAAAGAGCTTTGGAAGCAAGAAATTTATAAAGTGCTGTTTTCGGTTTTTTTTCAACGTATTATTTCTACTTCAGAAAATGTGTTTGTATAAAACAATTATCACACACCGACAGGTTTCAAAATGTTACTTGTACATGTATACATAGTGGGTTAATAAGTAGAAATTCAAAATTCCAAGATAAAGCTCATTTATCAGTTAAATTTAAATACAATACATTATTATATATTGATATAGTGGATGGCTTCACCGAAATCATACAGCAACCAATCAACACAAGAATCGTATTCATATATGGTCTCCAACAAAAATAATTTCCATCAATGTCAAATATAAAATGACCCTCCGTTTTAATTTCTATAAAAAAAAGCAACAGGTATACAAAAGAATGTACAATTCAAACCGGTACTAAAAAGCATTTCACTTTATCATACCGGAATATAATATAACAAAATACTAGTTCAAACATGACAATGTATGAACCATTCAGACTTTAAATAACAACGACAAGTATTTGTGAAATTTGTTCGCAGAAAAGTTAATTTTAAGAACAACTATATATACGAGTATTTAGAATAGTTTGATGTTACTTACCTGGGATCGATAACTCATCAAAACAATTTTGTTTTCCACTAACATGTCGTAGCGTGAATCTCTGTAAACAGTTTACTGCATATGTGTACCAGTATTATATCTTACATTCAACATTGTTTAATCATTTAACTCTTATCAGTGCTTTCAAAATGTTCTACAATAATTTAATAACATTGTTTTGTTGCGGAAAAAGAGAGTCAATTGGATTGTTGATTTTAAGGCAATTGGACTAATTAAAAGCAAACTGTTATGCAGGCGTTGTTTTTTTTATTATGTCCGTGCATGTTTCACAATGCCTTTTGTATAGACGGGTGTGTCTTTCTGTCATGATTGCTTAACATCCCTAGTTAGAAAACGCAGCTGTTGTATATGAGACATAATTGTATAAAGTCAGTCGTGGGACTATAATTCTAGACTAGATCACCAGGACTTGCAATTCATACTAATTTTATGCAGGCTAAGACTACATCATTAAACTGACATTTAGTATGATTGCCATTGAGAGAACTTTGAATAAAACACATCAGATTTGGAAGACAATATTTACGCATTTATATTCATTATAAAACCATGAATCAATGGACAAAGGAACGTTCCTTGAGGTAAGCCATTACAAGCCTTCGTTATATATATTATTAAATGTAAAAGGTAAAACAAAAACATCTAGCGACTTATTTAATATAAATATCAATATAAAAATGTAATAGTTCATCACATCTACAACAAAACTACTAAATAGCCTTTCACTGACTTTGGGATGTCCTTTAAAATATGTGACTAATTTAAATGTTTCAGAACGGTAAACCTTCTCATAACTTGCGACGGTATTGTCTTAAAGCATTGCAACAAACTGTAAAACATCATTGAAATTAAGGATTTTTATTTTATTCAATTTCTTGTCTATATTGGAAGGGAAATTCTATAAAAAATCACTGTGTGAATCCCACAAAACTTAGAAATGCACTACTGCACATGTTTATATCCAATTCTGTCAAGTTAAATGCCATTCCAATACAATGGAAAAGTTGAATGAAATGCAATATGGAACTCAAACATTAAGTCAGTGAGTAAAACTTGTTGATAAAAAGGTTAGACTTACAAAATATGAATAAAATGATAAAGAGAAAACGTCAACCCATAAACAAACATACGCATACAAACGCACACTCAAACATCTTTTAATTATAATTGAAAAGCACATACAAATGCCAAAAAGAAGGTCAATAGTATGACCTGCACTCTTTATAATTAATCATCTTTGAAGGGTAATTAACAAGAAAAGAATTATCATACCAGGTTTCATTTTATTCCAATAGTAAACCATTTTTTCTAGTAACATCATTACATTAAACAATAACATAATTGTGTATGAAAATGATAAAATCTATATTGGAAGGACATTTTCATCCTATTCTGTCAAGTTTAATGCCATTCCAATACAATGGGAAAATTGAATTAATGCAATAAGGAACTCAAACATTAAATTTCTATAGAGGAAATTATAGGAAATTTATGAACATGATGAAAGAGCAAGACATGATCAATTAATGAAATTGTTAAGTAAACATTTTCATCCTCTTTTTCGGCTTTTATGTCTGGTTTTGGTTACTGAACTGCACCTTTAAAGATAATAGAAGATCGGAAAAAAGATCTGGACGACAATAAATTAATTACAGCAATTTTGATGAATCAATCTTAAACATTTAATTGTTTACCGCACGATTTACTTTTACCAAAACTGGAAGCAAATAGTCTGTTTAAAAATCTCTAAAATTATTATAATTCCAAAGTTATTTAGAAAAGAAAACAACGTATCAAAATCTGAAGTTCTTACAGTAAATGAGATAAGATGTACAAACAAAATGTATCTAATCTTAACGCGGTTCGTAGGCTTTAAACAAAGATGCACCCAGTATCGCTACTTTATTTATTTGTTATCTTGATTTGTTTTCTGAATCGATTTATGAGATTTGAAATCTGTAAACTACTGTTGCCTTTATAAAACAAACAGGATCCCTCGTCATTGATGATACAGATAAGTCCTCTACCTTTTGACCCTTTTATTTTGCATTTTTCTTTCATATATTTTTCTATCTAACAAAATATGTCAGTATTTACTTTATAGATGCATGCTAGAACAACAATTTTGATACAAAATGTTATATTTAAAGTAAATTTTATTCGTAAACAATCGTATTTTGCAAAGAGTACTATTTTACCAACGTCAAAATGGCGTCCGTTATCGCCATGGCCTGTGGCATTTGCAACTACGAATCGTAATAACAATATTTAAACATAGTGTCAAGTGAAAAAAACAAAAACAAAAACGATTCAATAATTCTCTGCTGCAAATAAGTCCACATCGCAACATTTGTGTTGACTTTGAACATGTTCATGTCTGACCTTTGACCCAGATTAAAACAAACGGCGCCATAGTTCACTTTTATCACTGGGCAAACTAAATTCTACACATTTTCACCTTTGCTATTACATATATAATGTAGCCGTATGTTAGGTAGGTGCGTTTAAATATTTTACGGTCTTATGTTACTCGGATCGCCTACAGAAGGTTAGGAAAACTCACTTAACTAAAATTACTGGTATAATAAACAAGAAAACAGGAGCGATTTATACAGTTCCAAATAGCTGCTTAAATCCGCTTCATTTGGACTCTGTTGGATAGTTGTATCGTTGGCAATCATACCACATATTTTTATTTTGAACTTAACTTTATAGCTTCAAAGAATGCTCACAGGAACTGACAAAATGTTCGTTTCCTTCGTCTACCTACTATTATAGTATATATAATTCAATGAAATCAAGCTTTTAACTACACACCTGTGATGCTAAATGGCATGTTGTAGTGTCTTAACGTTAATCGTTACGAATTAATTGTCTGACCACTCTATAGCTGCCGATAAATAAACTCATGAAAGATACCATATAACTTTGAACACCAGACACGCGCTTCGTCTACAAAAGACTCATCAGTTATCATTTTCAATAACACTTGTCTACGAATTCTGTAAACGAAAGGACCGACTCTTTGTTCACCTATTCAGGGTATTGCATGTTCTTCTTTGATTTGTTTCAGGATAAGGCGAATTAATGAAAGTCTTTTCTTTTGTATCATATGATGTCGTCATAACAATATCCCATTTTATTTAAATAATGCGTACAACATGCACATGTATGTTATTCTAGAAACACGTGTCATGTACACGGTATTTAGTACTTTTTCCCAGTAGCCAATGTTTCGAGATTGGCATGATTTAAATGGTACATGTATTCATGTTGTCAATTATTTTTGTATACCACATATATTTAACAAAGATAAGGTTTCAACTTCCTCACACAATGTAGTTCGCTTTCTGAGTATTTTCATACAATCATATAATAAATTATTTTTAAAACCGTTTAACGTTCATTTTCAAATATTACGTTGAGGTATATTGCTCCAACTGCAGAGATCTGAGCTGCAAATATTAATAGAAAAGCGTCATTTGTAAGACATTATTCAAAATATCTTCATAATTATAAAGTAGATATACAAGAAGTACGCTAACATATGAATTTTTACTAATTTAGACTCTAATAATAGTTCATCAATAAAGTTCGCAAATCACCCGAAAAATACCAGTTTAGACACATTTTGTAATATTATGATACAAAAGTATCTTACTGTTCTACGTTAACCGTATTTACATCTACATATTTTGTTTGGCCTTACTATGTATTTTTTTTTTTTTTTAATTTCATGTTTTAAGATGATTTTGTTTATGTTTTCCTTAAAATATGACCACATCCGACTGACATAAAAGTCTTCTTCCTGAACATGCTGAATGTATAAAATGGAGAAAATATTTATTTTAATAGTTTTCATATGTTACAGGGATTTATATTATATTAGTGTACAAGCAAAAGGTATGGCATATTGCGCATGTGCAATTAACAGACAAAAGAAAAGCGATCAGTATGATTTAGATGAAATATGTTACGTTTTACATAGCATACACATTTCTAAGGGGAGTTGATTTTAGTAAACATATGTTACCAAGAAATAAAAACGAGCATAGATAGGCTTTTTGTAAATGTCTAATTCGAAGATTTATAATATTGAAAGGATGATGTGTTTTTCTGAAAGTTTGTTTAGATTTTCATTATGCAATATCATATAAATATATTTGATTTATTTTTTTGAAGAGGAGTATATGAAGAATATTCTAGACGAGCCGTCTCGATGTTCTCGTGCTGGCATCTCGAGTGCGAAAGGTCGTAGGTTCGTTTCCTGACCGGGTCAAAAACTTATTCTAATTCTATTCTAATTACGCCACATCTAGGACAAGGAGCAAAACTCGGAGTCAGAGTAATGTGTCCATATAGGATGGCACATCTTCCTACGGAAGTCGCTTCCATTGAAACAGTCTGTAATATATCAAACAGTTATAGTCTGGGAGAACATGATTTATTTATTAGTTGTAAATGGCTTAGAACTAGCTTTTAGTGTCAGAGTACTCTTATTTCGGTGCCTTTTGTCTATCGTTTTATGTTAATTGTTTTTGTGCCTCGTACCGATCTTTTTAGTTAAGCCAATTGCAACTGATTTTTACAGCTTGTTCTTATACTGTGCTACTACACTACTTTCCTAGATTAGGGATGCTTGAGCGTTCATATACATGTTTAACCCCGAAACATTCTGTATGTGTCTGTTCCAAGTCGGAGTCTATGGTTTAGTGGTTGTCTTTGGTTCTTGTCTGACATATTTGTTATTCGTCAATTATTTCGTCGTAAATTAAGTCGTTGTTGTTTTTTTTAATTGTTTCGCCTTTTGTCATGTCGGGGACTTTAATATCCGACTATACGGATTATGTTTTTTCAATGTTTAAGGCCGTACGGTTGCCTATAATTGCTTACATCCACTTCATGTGAACTCTGATGGATAGTTGTCTCACTGACAATCATCCCACATCTCCTTATTTTATATAAATTAATATATTCAACACGCTGGCTGTTAACTGATAACATGTTCCACCAGATATTGATATATTCCACAGACGTCGATTCCACCTTTAACATGTTTAATATATTGCCCATTCATAATAACTCCACTGGTAATAATTGTTAGTTTCATAACGAGTGAAAATTGGATATCACCAGTTTAAATATATTATTAAATCTAAATAACGAGAGTTGATATCGAGTGATATGATATTTTAAAAACGAGTTGAAACCTACCTCTGCATCGAGTGTAATATATACGATATTTCTCAACTTGAAACTGTACAATTTTCAATTTAAAAAAGTGGCTTGCTGGACCTTGTACCTATATACATCCAGCTGTCTCTATCGAATGTGGATACATATCGTATTGCACGAAATTTGGTGATGAAAAGATAATAAATATCGTATTGCACGAAAGTCGGTGGTGGTATATCTTTTCTAATGATTTTAGAAGATACATTGTATGTAGGCAAACTTTTTCAATGGTTTGGAAAACCAGATGTTTTTTTTATATGAAGTCATTAGACATGGTCGCTTTTTTCGTGATGTTGCAATAGCAAATTCAGACGAAAGCACGAAAAATTGACGTCATAATTGAATTTGACCAATGAAAGACTGTGAATAAACAAAATCAAAATATAATCATTCATTCGGGGAAAGTATAAATCGGATAAGAAGTTGAGAAGCCTCTTTCTCTGACGGTAGAAATTCTCTTTATGTAAAATAGAAAATTCCGCAACCATATGGGAAATAAACAGTTTGACGCCATAAATAGATATAAGAATATGTGGTATGAGTGCCAATGAGACAACTCTCCATCCAAGTCAAAATTTATAAATGTAAACCATTATAGGTCAAAGTACGGTCTTCAACACGGAGCCTAGGCTCACACCGAACAGTAAGCTATAAGTCCGCTTCCGGTGTCAAATTTCAACACGTTTTTAAGCTTTTGCACGCTTCAGAATGGAATCTTGGACAATAAGACGTTTTCAGGTTAAAAATGAGAATGTTTTGTCAATTATTCTTCAATTAATCACATATCTCTTTGCTATGAAGGAAAACTAGTCAGTTGAAACCTTTCAAGAGTCATCATTGGCCTAAAAAGCCAATATAAATTTCGCATCACATTTCACGATAAGCTAGCCAAATTAACACATGTTTTGCATCACTCATCTATAAAATACTCCGTTTGGAGTGATAGGAGATATAATTCGGAAATGCGGGAAATATATAACAAGCCACTGCCATAAGAGAATATATAATCCACAATAAAATATCATTTAAATGTGGAATACACTTGTTTTGATCGTCAAATCACTTGCTAGTACATACGTGTCATATATCAAGTAACGCGTTTGTAACTTCGGCAAGCGTTTTTCTGTTCATCGAGGCCTTAATGCTCATCGACCATCATGCTGTTTCCCGATATTTATTGTGGTTATGGCATTCCTTGCTAAAATTTCTTCACAATTTCTTTTCGAGCTGAGTTCGTCGGAGATGTTGGTCTACCACGATTCTGTTTTGTTTAGAATCTCAATTAGCCGTTGAACGCCTTTGCATTCATGAAGTCAATCCACGGTTATATGAATATAGACCGGTTTTTAACCCTCTATTCCGTACCGAAAAATTGAGATTAACGATAAAATAATAAATTATCGTAAAATGAACGTTTAGATACATGTAGGTACCAAAACATTTTAATTCTTAACTTATACAAGAAATGTTCTATATTATTGAAGAAAAAAATGAAGCTCCTGTCTCTATTAGCGTTAAGTCAAGCATTCCACAAACACCATTCGAAAATTATGTTATTACTCATAATAAAATAAAAGTTCGCCATATTATAGTCTATCTTTTATGCTCAAATACCCAACGTAAAAGGAACTTAGGGTCGTTTTTTTTAAATGTTCTTCTGAATTCGTTGTAAATGGTACACCTGTATCAAACGTACTACAAATTGTTATATAATCTTTGCAGATTTTGACGAAGCCACCTTTGTAAGCAACTCAAGTATTATCAGCTGTACTGGTAATACAACCCCGAAATAATGAATTTAAATGTAAAGCAATATACAACATCATGCTTAGAATCCAAACAGTGTAAACTGACAGAAGAGCAGAAAAATACCATTAACAGGAGTTGTAATGACAAAAGATCATGTACCATCTCCACGATTATTCCAAATAGCTGTTTGTATAATGATTATGGGCATGTATCCATTTCATATTCATGCACAGGTAAATAAATTGCACTTAAATCAATTATTAGAGAATTTGAAGTCAACGTTAAATTTGACAAA
The DNA here is from genome assembly GCA_017311375.1 of Mytilus coruscus. NCBI lineage: Eukaryota > Metazoa > Mollusca > Bivalvia > Mytilida > Mytilidae > Mytilus > Mytilus coruscus. The sequence continues at coordinate 38,324,532 of CM029602.1, forward strand.
AGAATAAAATAAAAAGAGCAAAAAAAAAAAAAAGGATGAAAAGGGACAAAAGAAAAGAAAACAACCAACACATATATAAAAAAACAAAGAAAGTTATTCATTATAATACAAAAGAGGGACGAAAGATACCAGAGGGATAGTCAAACTCATAGATTGAAAATAAACTGACAACGCCATGGCTAAAAATAAAAGACAAACAGACAAATAATAGTACAGAAGACACAACATAGAAAACTAAAGACTACAACACGAACCCCACCAAAAACTGGGGTGATCTCAGGTGATCCGGAAGGGTAAGCAGATCCTGCTCCACTTGTGGCACCCGTCGTGTTGCTTATGTTATCTAAATCCGGTAAATAGTCTAATTCGGTAGGTCACATTCGTGAAAAGGGAAGGGTACTGCAGTTACGACACAAGGAACATGTCTGATATCATCTGTGAAACGGTTATTCCATAACGGTCAACCAACTCGTGATGGCGTCCGTAAAATTTTCGAAGGATGATTTCAACTTCACCATTTGGAACTCTTGGTTTAATAGCTTCCTTGTGAGCAGCAATCCTCTATCAAGGAAATCATGATAGGAAATACAAGCCCGGGAATATCGTATCAATTGGGAGATATATACTCCGTATGCAGGCGCTGCTGGAATGTTGCTACATAGAAATGGAAAGTTCACAATTGGGAAGCTGAAATCATCTCTTTGTCGTAAAGTTTTGTTTTCAACCGACCCTCATTGTCAATTTCTAGATGTAAGTCAAGATATGAGGCGGACTTATCTGTATCTGTAGTATCCTTTATCTCTAGTTCGATGGGATAGATTCGTTCAACATAGTCACCAAATTTTGTATTATTTAGTGAGAGAACATCATCTATATAGCGGAACGTAAAGTTAAAGATATTGCTAACTTCTTATCTTTCTTTCTAAGAAGTTCCTGTATGAAGTCAGCCTCATAATAATAAAGAAACAAGTCAGCAAGAAGAGGGCACAATTGGTTCCCATTGGAATTCCGACAGTCTGTTGAAAACACGTCCTCCAAACTTAACAAATATGTTGTCAATCAAGAAATCAAGCATCTTGATAATGTCAGTTTCAGAGAATTTTTGTTTGAATTAGAGTGATTCTTTACAAAGTAGGATTTATCCCTCCCAAGACAAGATACTTGTATCTATGTTCGCCATTCTTTTAATAAAACAAAGTAATACCAACTCTTTCAATTTGTCTTTAGTTTGGAATGGGAATACTTGTGTAAAGTGTAGAAAAGTCAAATGTTTTAATACTATTGCAAGATGAGAGAGTCTTAGATTGTATGTACTCTAAAAGATTTTGGAAATTTTTAGTATCCACATCTGATTCACGCCACCTCTAGAATAGGCAGTTCTACAATGTCTTTGGAGCCCGGCTTTGATTGCTGATAAAATAGATGTTAATAATTTAGAAAGCGGTTTCGTGGAGCACTTGGAAGATCCAGCAATATACCGTTGTTTGTAAGGACACTTATGTAATTTAGGTATCCAGTACAGTGATGGAAGATCCAGTTCATCATCTTTGGTTAAAATTCCAAAGGAACATAGAACAGACCTATGATTATCCAGGATTTCCTCTTTGGTAAGTGTCGTGGGGGTATATGTTGAGTTTCCAAGTGAATTGTCAATCCCTAATTCATTTATCAAGCAGTTTATGTAATGAGATTTACTCACAAAACGATGTTGTTTGGGGCTTTATCTGCGGGAAAAACAACATATTTGTCATGGAGGTAGGACAAGTGTTATGCAACATTTGGGTCTTTAAAATTGACGTAGCGTGGGCATTGATATACCCATTTAGTTTCTTAATTCGGATTTGTATCAACGACCTCATAGCCTTAATCCATTCGGAAAGAGTATCTACGTCTTCTTTCTCGCGTTTAGCCCATTGCCTGGCATAATCCTCGACTGAATCCATCAGTATTTTGAAGTTGTATTTCCAATTGATGGATTTAGGCTCACGATATTTCGGACCTTTGATAACAAATTTCGCAGGAAGTGTTATTGACAATGTTGAGGTCTCCGGTAATAACGTGGCCAGCCGGATTATATGTGAATTGGGAACTAGCACAGGTGCAATCAGGAGGTTTAGACTTGAGGTCGTCAATGTTGAGATCCTACAAAACGTGTTTGTAATTGAAAATTTTAGTTGCAATTGGTTTGGCATAGGTATAAGAAATTATTGGTACAGACTGATCTTTAAAATAAGGAGGTATTTTCGACTGAACTAATTTATGATGAAGGATATTGCCTAAGTTGACGCCATCGAGACCTTTGTTGGCAAAGGAAAGTGTAAGAAAAGATCTTTCTCTTTTCATCTTTTCCAATGCGAACTGGTTTGAAAAGTCTGTGACTTGCAATATCCGAAATGATAGCTGTAAGTTTGTATTGGTTCGAATGAGGGTTTGTAACAGTGGTTTCAAACATAAATTGAACAGAGAATGAAGTTTTGAAAGGGGTAATGAATAAAGTTTCGTGCGAATGTAATGAATACCTAACAACGGCTTTTGTATAAATGGCAGCAAGTCATTAATAGAGACATCATGCAAGGTAGGTGATGTATAATGACGATGACCATGACTGCGTCTACGTCGAGGAGTAGAGTTGAAAATGTTTATCACATTCACCGAGTTACAGAAAGGACTTGATAGAATATATATACTATCAATTTTGTCATGGCAACCATATGATGTCGCAGTTCCCAATTGTTGAATCCAGTAGTCCTCTTTTGTCTACGGAGAGGCGTTGCAAGTTGAGGATTGTTAGTCTTGTGGTATATTTTTCGATAATACGAACTGTCATAGAAACGATGGAATAATCAGGCTGATTAAAATGCTGGTACAGAATGTCGTTTGCATTGAGGTTGATATCTGATCTATGGCCGCACATACGTTTGTTTAGCCTTCCTTTCGTTTCACCGACGTAAACCAATCCGCAAAGGTTACACTCTAATCCGTAGACGACATTTATAGATTTACAATTCAGATCATCGTAGCTTCTAGTAAAATAAGACTTTTAGTTAAATTGCTAGTGAATTGAGCATCGGTTATTAAAATTTCACAAGTTTTGAAGCCATTTGTTCCACATTTCGAAATGAGACAGTGTTGTTCAGAGTCATCAAAACCAAAATGTCTTTAAGGAGAACTGAACATGGCTGTGTATGTGTACTATAGCTATTGTCATTAGTATGATGATCTGAATGAGTCATGTTTGCGATATTTGTCATGTCTGGTGATGAGGGACACCTGCCGTATCCGACGACACCGTGTCCATGGTGACGTCTGTTTCGCACCTTTTATACTGGGCGACGTCCGAGCCAGTATCCTGTTAGATCTTCGTAAATTCATGCAATTTTGCTACTGGGCATATACATGTATAATGTATAATTCCAGTGGTGCATTTTAAATTGAAGGCAGGATTGGATTCGATTAAAATGTATTGACAATTAAATGTATACATTAGAGCAAAGGGTTATCAAAATTGAACCTAAAATTCATTATCAAAACATGAAAAAAGAAAACAAATTGAATATATCTATGACAGGAATTGTAAACAGTAGATGTACTTTTGAAAATGGTACATGTGGTTTGACAACTGTTGGTTATGAAAGATACAAGTGGACAATGAGAAGTGGAAAAATCCTAAAACCTCTACAGGACCAGACAGAGATCACACAACTTTGTCCGGTAAGTAACAGTGCAGGCGAAGAATGGTTACAAATTTCAGATAACTGAATTGTATGTCAATTCTTCTAAATATTCAATTTTCTTATAAAAAGTATGGGGAAAGAGGATATAGAACGCAATCCTTAATAAAAAAAAAAAAGGTCATAACTTTTACACAAATCTGAACAAATATTAGCATTCAGTAACTACGAGTACTCTCAGATCGTTACTTTGTGCCTTTAGTCTTTTGTTATTTTTAATGCTCTGTGTCGATTTGACGAATCAAGCCTTTTAAAACAGAATTTTTATAATAGTTAGCTCTTATGTGAAATTCCGCAGCATTTTGTATGTGCCTGTCCCAAATCAGGAACATGTAATTCAGTGGTTGTCTTTATTTATTTTTGGGAGGGGTATATATTTGTTTTCGGAAATTTGTTTAGTACATAAATCAGGCAGTTAGTTTTTTGCGTTTGAATTGTCTTATATTTGCCATGTTGGTGCCTTTGGAAGTTTGCTATGCTGTCTGAGCAATCATGCCACATATTCTTATTTAAATTTTTAATATAAGCTTCAAGTTAGTGTAGCAATATTGTTGTCTCTGACTGAAATATATGTCTATTTTTTATTTACAGCGGGTTTCCACGATGGCTTATTTACGTTCAGGAGTTAAGCTCCTTGATTAATTTTTGGTCCTTTCTGTGAAATAAAAGATGAAAAGAACACGTTTTAATTTCATGCGTCCAAAGCGCTTTTCTGGTTTTACCTTCATCAGGAACGCTCTCATAGCCGTACATTTGAAAGCCAAGGATGTATTAGAACCAAAAGAGTTGAAGAGCTATAAAACCAAAAGGATCCCCAAAAATTTAGTCAAATCGATCTACAGTCAAATTTGCTCGAGGAGTTGAAACCTTAGTTTCTTTATAATTTCAAAATTTATAACTTGCAATTGAGAACTGTTCAACCAATGCTTTTCAAATTCTAATACGTTGTTCCTAATAACAAGTGGAGGCCAATTTCGATATTGATGATTTTTGCCGTTCTTGGGTTATGGTCCATAGTTGAATTGGAAATAACATTGTATGTCGATTCCGTCGATAACTTGAAAACTCTTCAACCAATCTTTTACAACTTTTGTATGTTGATTGTGACAAGGAGGTCTAATTATATACAAATTGGTTTTGACAATGTTCACTATGTGATTTGAAAAGTGGTCGAAAAAGGTAAAATAGCATCTGAAAAATCAAATTTTTCAGAAGTGTATGGAAATCGATTATAGATCCTTTAGCCCTAACAATTCGATACCGTTGCGATACTACATGTAGATGGTTGAGCTTTTCTCTACGTACAAAATTAAATAGTCAGATTTAGTTTTGAAGCTTTCACACAAAATATTATAGCTTATCATGTCTTTGCTCGAAAACAAAGCAAATAATAATAATATATATCATTATATCAAAAGAATATCAAGTAAAAAGAGATAAAAGATACCAAGGAACAATAAAAACAACATTAAAAAAAAAAAAATGATGAAAACAAACAAAAATCAATAAAAGAGTCCTTAGCAAAATAAAACTGCAGAAAACTAGCAAAACTGGACGTTATATCCAGAAGGGTAACGTTTCACCTGTTGAGTTGCTAATGGCAAGTACAAATTAAGTGAGAATTCTCATTCGATTTATGTTTCTGACAAACAAACAAAACAACACAAAAAGAATTGTCTCCAAATCATGTTTACTTCATGTGCATCCTATGAACAAACATTTTGCACATGTGCGTGCTCTCCACCAGAACGGCTATACAATTTGATTGCTTTACCTGGGACATCAGAAAATATGTAATTTTGATTTCACGCCTGTTTGAGTATTTGTAGCTGTCCAATTGAAATTTTACCTGTCGTCAGTATACTATCGCACTTTTAAGAAATACATGTAGTACTGTATACGCACTTTCAGGTTAAAATATTGTAAACATGTCAATATGTTTATTTATATATATTTACACAATGTCCTGTATTGTTTTAGCATCTGGTAATTATATTTATACCAGATCTCAAAGGAGATCTAAATCAAATGACACTAGTGATCTACTTACTAGAATTTTAGTACCGAGTCCGAAGCAGTGTTTGACATTTTGGTATCACATGTATGGGGAACATATCAACACATTAAAAGTACTACAACAAAATAGTACACACTACGTTCAACTTTGGAGCAAATCAGATAATCAAGGAAACCAATGCTATTTTCAGTCTCTTGAATTAAAATATATAGGGTTGTATAAAATTGCGTTTCGAGCAATTCGTGGAAATGGGTACAAAGGTGACATAGCTGTTGACGATATTTCTTTGACTAACACCACCTGCAAGAGAGGTAAGATACGTAACTCCAGTTTGAAATGCAATTTATTTTTATTATCCGATAGATATAACTGTAATGTTGAGTCTATTTTATGAAAGAACTACCTCGCACGTTTTAATTCATTAAAAGAAGAATGTGGAACTGCTGGACACTTTAGGATTGAGGATACACAAGTATGTTTTCTTTTGAAACTGCAAAAGTTATACATCATTTTCCTTACAATTCCATTTTTCATTTTTAATTTGTCAAATTATATTAATGTTACCTATAAATTATTCTTCATAAAGTAAAACCTGATGATATCATAGACATAAAAAAAAAAAGTGTTAATGGACTTAATCGCTTTTTTTCTCTGTACTATTTACATATTACCCTATTAGTGATGACAAAGATTTTAAAGCACTTAAAAGTGCAAAAAGGTAATAGTCATCATTCAAAATCTATACAAAAGGAAACATATTAAATCATTCATAAAAATCAGTTTATTAAAACACTATATGCTGAAACAATAAAGAAAAAAAGAAAACAAAGATCCTTCTGAAACAAAACAATTAAATTAAAGAACTTAATACTAAGTATTCCTTAGTTTTTCGATACATGAGACAAAATAAAAATCTCTATAGAGGAGCATAAGCGAAGAGTGCTTTCTATTTAAAATATTTCTGGTATGATATATGTAGGCAGTGGAAGAACTGGAAATACAGAGGAGCAGCATAATACGAAGACATTTATACAGCATAAACTACAATTTGCACATGTTTAATTTGTCATCGATACAAAATCTATCCACGTAATCCCCTGTAAGAGTGTTTTGCATAGTGAAATTTTAACAGCTGTACGCATTTCATTGGGAAATTAGTCTACATGCCTTATTCAGTACAACGGAATCATGTTAATGTGCTATCAAAATGTTTTTCCTTAATCTTACTTCTTTGTCCATATAATTTAATTTCCTTTACTACTATATATTTGTCTGTAAACTGAACCAACGAATCAATATGCATTGTGTTTCTAGCATTGACCAACTATTCACAGACATGTCTGAAAACGCATAAATCTATATCGATTCCTGAATGTTCAAAATATTATCTACAGTCTAGCAAGACCAAGTTAATATTTGATCAAGAATTTGACAACTGTTCTGTTGTATACCAAGACGTCCAAGCATCTACAAGAACTATATGCAACGAAAGGACAAATTCAGACATATGCTCATTCAATCTTTCTAATGTAGTTAGGAAACACCCTGGATGTTTCTTATCTAGCAGGCTTCGGATTGAGTATAAATGTATAGGTAATGTTTAACTAAGAAAGGCAAAATAGAAAAAAAGGATATAAAGACTTACTTAAAAGAGAGGCGAGTGATTAAGTACTTTGTTTGGTTGATATCTTGTAAACTATTCATGTGTTAATCTTGAAATATAAAGTCAAAGTGGAATATTATCAACGAATCATTAAATGCTCTATTTCAGCTAACATTCATGATTTAAATAATGATGGAATTTATGTAATATGAAATTCATAGGAACTCATTTGAATTTAAGGATGTAGCTCCCTCATATGGTAATGATAAAACTATCTAATCAAGACATTATCTTGAATAGACATCAAGCATAAAAGATACTGATATCACAGTTTTAGGGTAACATTTTCCAGCAGACTACATATTATTAGACAGTATTAATTTGATACAATGCGCATGTAATCAGATAATATATCTGCAACACAAATCGAACTCCGAACATTAGTTGCCATTTTATGTTTTTAAGTTTTAATTCTGAAATGACATTCTGTAAAATTATAATGTTTCAGTATAGATCAGTTTGAAAATTAAATATAAAAAGGTCCTAATAGAATATCTAGTTGTTGGAAATTTTCTTTTCGTCTTTAAACATATTCCAAACATTAATTATTATTACGCTAACACTGATTCCTGTCTTGATTTACAATGCATGTAACTTGCAGGAGATCATTTGTTTATAGCCGCAAATCAACGCACCAGCAAAACTCGCTGTTAGTCAAAAATGAAACGTATTTACATAAGATTGAAAATGATCTCATTACAGGATACCAGTCCAGTAACCACGAATGAAGTCCCTTAATAAATCTACCATCTTTAAAATGGAATATTGTACCGAGATGAAAATTATGTAAAGATGCTTAAAATTATAGTATATCTAAAGGGTATTCATTAAACTTTCAACTTCTGTTAAATTTTAAGTGATTCTGAAATGTTTAATGTGGATGATTGTCTGAGTAAACGGTCCAAATTTTATTTCGATTTTAACCAGGAAGTTAATAAAATTACCCTATTAACATGATTAATACTTAACACAGTATTGCTCTCTTACATGCCGGTCATGACCTCCAAGAATTCTCCAAGAAACCATTAAGGTGCTACTAGTAAGAGAAAGATTTGGATAATGGGGACATAATTGAATCCCCGTTCCAGATGTTAATTTGCAAACATTATAAAACCTGCTGCAGTTCGGTATCGTGAGGATACACATCTCTAGATAGAGATAATGAACATAGAAAACATAGAGGATAATTTTGCCAAATTAAAGTAGTGATAATTTGGCTATTGACAATAAAAAATTACAACAATAGCTTGACTATTGCCATCCATGCAGAGGTTGTATTTTTGAGAAATAATTTTATTTGATCATTGATTCCAGATAGGTTACAAAATATCTTATCAGACGATTCAAACAAGAAAATGAGTTTCATAGATATCGGTATGTATTAGAAGTGAAATATAATTAGACAGTTGTACTCGGTATTTTCATTTTAATACATGTTTTGACTTCTGTTATTAAGGTCTTTCCTTTCACTATAAGGAAAGACCTTACTGTATTCTTCTTCTTCTGATTATTATTATTAAGGTCTTTCCTTTTCTATAAGGAAAGACTCCGAAACCTAAAAACCTTGTTATAATTCAAACACCGTAACCGCTATAGGTAGAAAAAAGCGAAGGGTGAAATTTGTTCAGGAACATACCCGGGTTCTTCGTTACATTTGGATCGAAAAGATTCAACGACTCATTGGTAGGGTTATGCCCCTATGAAAATTAACCGCAGTCGGTTGGCCACCAAAACTCAGAAACCGTAAGTCGTAGACACCTATGACCTCACCAATCATCATCAATTCATGTGACTTTGAAAAATTCCTCAAGGTCAAATTTGTATGCTGACCTTGAACTTTGACCTAACACCTTGTTATGGGTTAATCTCAGCAACCTTAATACTTACAGAAGTGTTGAATAGTGGGAAATGTTTGGGTCATTAATGCGCAACTTTCTTACGTTTTGGCCGAAGAGATTTGACCTTTCTGTATCGGGCATAACCCCTCTTTTAGGTTTCTGAAAAGACAAAATCAGCTTTTACTATATAACCAAAGGTCCTAGACCCATGGGGTCTTCACCAATGACATTTGGGACCAATGACCTTGACAAAGGTCAAAAGGTCAAAGGTCAAGGTCATGTCCCAGATAGCGAATTAAGTGTTTTTAACCTTATATAATGGATTTTTAGTGTGTTTTCAAGCTTTTAAAGGTTGACCTTGACCTTTGACCTTACAACTTTTATTGGATATCTCAAAAACGATTATACTTACAGAAATAGTAAATAGTGAAAAATGTTTAGGTGACTATGGCGCAACTTTTTTACATTTGACCGAAGAGATTTGACATATCCTTAAGGGGCATAACCCTCGTTAACGGTTTCTGAAAAGACAAAATTAGCTTTAACTCTTGAACCAAAGGTCCTAGACCTATAGGGTCTGTTACCATGACATTGTGGACCAATGACCTTGAAAAGGTCATAAGGTCAAAAGTCAAGGTCATGTCCAAAATAGCGAATTTGTTGTTTTATCATATTTTACCGGTTTTTGTTTGTTTGAGAGCTTTTCAATGCATTCTACGACTATTAGAACCGTAAGACGTGTCGCTTTCATGTTCACACTTTGTATCGGTGTCATGTATACCTATCTGGAACTCACCTTGTTAGTCGAAAATTTTGTCGGTTCGGAGTTATGTCTCCGAAACCTAAAACCTTGTTATCATTTAAACACCGTAACCGTAATAGGTACATAAAAACCGAAGGGAGAAATTTGTTCAGGACCAGATCCTGGTTCTTCGTTACATTTGGATCGAAAGATTCAACGACTCATTGGTAGGGTTATGCCACTATGAAAATTAACCGCAGTCGGTTGGCCACCAAAACTCAGAAACCGTAAGTCGTAGACACCTAGGATCTTCACCAATCATCATCAATTCATGTGACTTTGAAAAATTCCTCAAGGTCAAATTTGTATGCTGACCTTGACATTTGACCTAACACCTTGTTATGGGTTAATCTCAGCAACCTTCATACTTACAGAAGTGTTGAATAGTGGAAAATGTTTGGGTCATTAATGCGCAACTTTGTTACGTTTGACCGAAGAGATTTGACCTTTCTGTAAGAGGCATAACCCTGTTTTAGGTTTCTGAAAAGACAAAATCAGCTTTTACTATATAACCAAAGGTCCTAAACCCATGGGGTCTTCACCAATAACATTTGGGACCAATGGCCTTGACAAAGATCGAAAGGTCAAAGGTCAAGGTCATGTCCCAGATAGCGAATTAAGTGTTTTTAACCTTATATAATGGATTTTAGTGTGTTTTCAAGCTTTTAATGGTTAACCTTGACCTTTGGCCTTACAACTTTTTATTGGATATCTCAAAACGATTATACTTACAGAAATAGTAAATAGTGCAAAATGTTTAGGTGACTATAGCGCATTTTTTTTACATTTGACCGAAGAGATTTGATATATCCTTAAGGGCATAACCCTCGTTAACGGTTTCTGAAAAGACAAAATTAGCTTTAACTCTTGAACCAAAGGTCCTAGACCTATGGGGTCTGTTACAATGACATCGTGGACCAATGACCTTGAAAAGGTCATAAGGTCAAAAGTCAAGGTCATGTCCTAAATAGCGAATTTGTTGTTTTATCATATTTTACCGGTTTTATGTTTGTTTGAGAGCTTTTCAATGCATTCTACGACTATTAGAACCGTAAGACGTGTCGCTTTCATGTTCACACTTTGTATCGGTGTCATGTATACCTATCTGGAACTCACCTTGTTAGTCGAAAATTTTGTCGGTTCGGAGTTATGTCTCCGAAACCTAAAACCTTGTTATCATTTAAACACCGTAACCGTAATAGGTACATAAAACCGAAGGGTGAAATTTGTTCAGGACCAGACCCTGGTTCTTCGTTACATTTGGATCGAAAAGATTCAACGACTCATTGGTAGGGTTATGCCCCTATGAAAATTAACCGCAGTCAGTTGGCCACCAAAACTCAGAAACCGTAAGTCGTAGACACCTAGGATCTTCACCAATCATCATCAATTCATGTGACTTTGAAAAATTCCTCAAGGTCAAATTTGTATGTTGACCTTGACATTTGACCTAACACCTTGTTATGGGTTAATCTCAGCAACCTTAATACTTACAGAAGTGTTGAATAGTGGAAAATGCTTGGGTCATTAATGCGCAACTTTGTTACGTTTGACCGAAGAGATTTGACCTTTCTGTAAGAGGCATAACCCCTGTTTTAGGTTTCTGAAAAGACAAAATCAGCTTTTACTATATAACCAAAGGTCCTAAACCCATGGGGTTTTCACCAATAACATTTGGGACCAATGGCCTTGACAAAGGTCAAAGGTCAAAGGTCAAGGTCATGTCCCAGATAGCGAATTAAGTGTTTTAACCTTATATAATGGATTTTAGTGTGTTTTCAAGCTTTTAAAGGTTAACCTTGACCTTTGACCTTACAACTTTTATTGGATATCTCAAAACGATTATACTTACAGAAATAGTAAATAGTGCAAAATGTTTAGGTGACTATAGCGCATTTTTTTACATTTGACCGAAGAGATTTGACATATCCTTAAGGGCATAACCCTCGTTAACGGTTTCTGAAAAGACAAAATTAGCTTTAACTCTTGAACCAAAGGTCCTAGACCTATGGGGTCTGTTACAATGACATCGTGGACCAATGACCTTGAAAAAGGTCATAAGGTCAAAAGTCAAGGTCATGTCCTAAATAGCGAATTTGTTGTTTTATCATATTTTACCGGTTTTATGTTTGTTTGAGAGCTTTTCAATGCATTCTACGACTATTAGAACCGTAAGACGTGTCGCTTTCATGTTCACACTTTGTATCGGTGTCATGTATACCTATCTGGAACTCACCTTGTTAGTCGAAAAATTTTGTCGGTTCGGAGTTATGTCTCCGAAACCTAAAACCTTGTTATCATTTAAACACCGTAACCGTAATAGGTACAAAAAACCGAAGGAGAAATTTGTTCAGGACCAGACCCTGGTTCTTCGTTACATTGGATCGAAAGATTCAACGACTCATTGGTAGGGTTATGCCCCTATGAAAATTAACCGCAGTCGGTTGGCCACCAAAACTCAGAAACCGTAAGTCGTAGACACCTAGGATCTTCACCAATCATCATCAATTCATGTGACTTTGAAAAATTCCTCAAGGTCAAATTTGTATGTTGACCTTGACCTTTGACCTAACACCTTGTTATGGGATAATCTCAGCAACCTTAATACTTACAGAAGTGTTGAATAGTGGAAAATGTTTGGGTCATTAATGCGCAACTTTGTTACGTTTGACCGAAGAGATTTGACCTTTCTGTAAGGGGCATAACCCCTGTTTTAGGTTTCTGAAAAGACAAAATCAGCTTTTACTATATAACCAAAGGTCCTAGACCCATGGGGTCTTCACCAATGACATTTGGGACCAATGACCTTGACAAAGGTCAAAAGGTCAAAGGTCAAGGTCATGTCCCAGATAGCGAATTAAGTGTTTTAACCTTATATAATGGATTTTTAGTGTGTTTTCAAGCTTTTAAAGGTTGACCTTGACCTTTGACCTTACAACTTTTTATTGGATATCTCAAAAACGATTATACTTACAGAAATAGTAAATAGTGAAAAATGTTTAGGTGACTATGGCGCAATTTTTTTACATTTGACCGAAGAGATTTGACATATCCTTAAGGGGCATAACCCTCGTTAACGGTTTCTGAAAAGACAAAATTAGCTTTAACTCTTGAACCAAAGGTCCTAGACCCATGGGGTCTTTTACAATGACATCGTGGACCAATGACCTTGACAAAGGTCATAAGGTCAAAAGTCAAGGTCATGTCCTAAATAGCGAATTTGTTGTTTTATCATATTTTACCGGTTTTATGTTTGTTTGAGAGCTTTTCAATGCATTCTACGACTATTAGAACCGTAAGACGTGTCGCTTTCATGTTCACACTTTGTATCGGTGTCATGTATACCTATCTGGAACTCACCTTGTTAGTCGAAAATTTTGTCGGTTCGGAGTTATGTCTCCGAAACCTAAAACCTTGTTATCATTTAAACACCGTAACCGTAATAGGTACAAAAAACCGAAGGAGAAATTTGTTCAGGACCAGACCCTGGTTCTTCGTTACATTGGATCGAAAGATTCAACGACTCATTGGTAGGGTTATGCCACTATGAAAATTAACCGCAGTCGGTTGGCCACCAAAACTCAGAAACCGCAAGTCGTAGACACCTAGGATCTTCACCAATCATCATCAATTCATGTGACTTTGAAAAATTCCTCAAGGTCAAATTTGTATGCTGACCTTGACATTTGACCTAACACCTTGTTATGGGTTAATCTCAGCAACCTTAATACTTACAGAAGTGTTGAATAGTGGAAAATGCTTGGGTCATTAATGCGCAACTTTGTTACGTTTGACCGAAGAGATTTGACCTTTCTGTAAGGGCATAACCCTGTTTTAGGTTTCTGAAAAGACAAAATCAGCTTTTACTATATAACCAAAGGTCCTAAACCCATGGGGTTTTCACCAATAACATTTGGGACCAATGGCCTTGACAAAGGTCAAAGGTCAAAGGTCAAGGTCATGTCCCAGATAGCGAATTAAGTGTTTTTAACCTTATATAATGGATTTTTAGTGTGTTTTCAAGCTTTTAAAGGTTGACCTTGACCTTTGACCTTACAACTTTTATTGGATATCTCAAAACGATTATACTTACAGAAATAGTAAATAGTGAAAAATGTTAAGGTGACTATGGCGCAACTTTTTTACATTTGACCGAAGAGATTTGACATATCCTAAAGGGGCATAACCCTCGTTAACGGTTTCTGAAAAGACAAAATTAGCTTTAACTCTTGAACCAAAGGTCCTAGACCCATGGGGTCTTTTACAATGACATCGTGGACCAATGACCTTGACAAAGGTCATAAGGTCAAAAGTCAAGGTCATGTCCTAAATAGCGAATTTGTTGTTTTATCATATTTTACCGGTTTTATGTTTGTTTGAGAGCTTTTCAATGCATTCTACGACTATTAGAACCGTAAGACGTGTCGCTTTCATGTTCACACTTTGTATCGGTGTCATGAATACCTATCTGGAACTCACCTTGTTAGTCGAAATATTTTGTCGGTTCGGAGTTATGTCTCCGAAACCTAAACACCTTGTTATCATTTAAACACCGTAACCGTAATAGGTACAAAAAACCGAAGGAGAAATTTGTTCAGGACCAGACCCTGGTTCTTCGTTACATTTTGGATCGAAAGATTCAACGACTCATTGGTAGGGTTATGCCACTGTGAAAATTAACCGCAGTCGGTTGGCCACCAAAACTCAGAAACCGCAAGTCGTAGACACCTAGGATCTTCACCAATCATCATCAATTCATGTGACTTTGAAAAATTCCTCAAGGTCAAATTGTATGTTGACCTTGACATTTGACCTAACACCTTGTTATGGGTTAATCTCAGCAACCTTAATACTTACAGAAGTGTTGAATAGTGGAAAATGCTTGGGTCATTAATGCGCAACTTTGTTACGTTTGACCGAAGAGATTTGACCTTTCTGTAAGGGCATAACCCTGTTTTAGGTTTCTGAAAAGACAAAATCAGCTTTTACTATATAACCAAAGGTCCTAAACCCATGGGGTTTTCACCAATAACATTTGGGACCAATGGCCTTGACAAAGGTCAAAAGGTCAAAGGTCAAGGTCATGTCCCAGAAAGCGAATTAAGTGTTTTTAACCTTATATAATGGATTTTTAGTGTGTTTTCAAGCTTTTTAAGGTTGACCTTGACCTTTGACCTTACAACTTTTTATTGGATATCTCAAAACGATTATACTTACAGAAATAGTAAATAGTGCAAAATGTTAATGTGACTATAGCGCATTTTTTTACATTTGACCGAAGAGATTTGACATATCATTAAGGGGCATAACCCCGTAAACGGTTTCTGAAAAGACAAAATTAGCTTTAACTCTTGAACCAAAGGTCCTAGACCTATGGGGTCTGTTACAATGACATCGTGGACCAATGACCTTGAAAAGGTCATAAGGTCAAAAGTCAAGGTCATGTCCTAAATAGCGAATTTGTTGTTTTATCATATTTTACCGGTTTTATGTTTGTTTGAGAGCTTTTCAATGCATTCTACGACTATTAGAACCGTAAGACATTTTGTCGCTTTCATGTTCACACTTTGTATCGGTGTCATGAATACCTATCCGGAACTCACCCTGTGAGTCGAAATATTTTGTCGGTTAGAAGTTATCCCTCCGAAACCTAAACACCTTGTTATCATTCAAACACCGTAACCGTAATTGGTACAAAAAACCGAAGGAGAAATTTGTTTAGGAACAGACCCTGGTTCTTCGTTACATTTTGGATCGAAAAGATTCAACGACTCATTGGTAGGGTTATGCCCTGTGAAAATTAACCGGTATCGGTTGGCCACCAAAACTCAGAAACCGTAGGTCGTAGACACCTAGGATCTTCACCAATCATCATCAATTCATGTGACTTTGAAAAGTCCTCAATGTCAAATTGGTGTTGACCTTGACCTTGACCTAACACCTTGTTATGGGATAATCTCAGCAACCTTAATACTTACAGAAGTGTTGAATAGTGGAAAAGGTTTGTGTTATTAATGCGCAACTTTGTTACATTTGACCTTAGATATTTGACCTTTCTGTAAGGGCATAACCCTGTTTTAGGTTTCTGAAAAGACAAAATCAGCTTTTACTATATAACGAAAGGTCCTAGACCCATGGGGTCTTCAGCAATGATATTGGGGACTAATGACCTTGACAAAGGTCAAAAGTCAAAGCTCAAGATCATGTCCCAGATAGCGAATTATGTATTTTGACCTATTTAAAGGATTTTAGTGTGTTTTAAAGGTTTTAAGGTTGACCTTGACCTTTGACCTTACAACTTTTTATTGGATATCTCAAAAACGGTTAATCTTACAGAAATAGTAAATAGTGAAAAATGTTTGGGTCATAAAGGCGCAACTTTTTTACATTTTGACCGAAGAGATTTGACCTATCCGTAAGGGGCATAACCCCTGTTAACTGTTTTAGAAAAGACAAATTAGCTTTAACTCATGAACCAAAGGTCCTAGATCCATGGGGTCTTCAGCAATGACATTTGGGACCAATGACCTTGACAAAGGTCACAAGGTCAAAGGTCAAGGTCATGTCCCAGATAGCGAATTAAGTGTTTTAACCTTATATTAAGGATTTTAGTGTGTTTTCAACTTTTAAGGTTGACCTTGACCTTTGACCTTACAACTTTTATTGGATATCTCAAAACGATTATACTTACAGAAATAGTAAAAGTGAGAAATGTTAAGGTGACTAAGGCACAACTTTTTACATAATGACCGAAGAGATTTGACATATACTTAAGGGCATAACCCCGTTAACGGTTTCTGAAAAGCCAAATTAGCTTTAACTCTTGAACCAAAGGTCCTAGAACCATGGGGTATTTTAAATGACATTGTGGACCAATGACCTTCACAAAGGTCACAAGGTCAAAAGTCAAGGTCATGTCCTAAATAGCGAATTTTGTTGTTTTTGTCATATTTAAACGGTTTTATGAGTGTTTGAGAGCTTTTCAATGCATTCTACGCCTATTGGAACATGTATTTTACATTTTGAAAAGGAAAGACCTCTCAATTGTTCAAGAACAATTTACATTTTGATTATTATTATTATTCTTTCCGCCAAACTTTAACGACATTTCCCAAAAAAAGTATGCGACATGTTGAAATAATATAAGGTATCAAGTATCGGTTGACCAAAAGCTCTCTTGTGCTTAGGCACCACGCCGTAACATTTCCTTTATAGCGGTTATCTCCCTTACACCGAAAACCTTGTTATCATTCAAACACCTTAACCATAATAGGTAGAAAAAAAATCGAAGGGTGGAATTTGTTCAGAATCAGACCCTGGGTCTTCGTTACATTTGGATCAAAAGGTTCAACGACTCATTGGTAGGGTTATGCCCTTGGAAAATTAACCAATGTCGGTTGACCACTAAAACTCAGAAACCGTAAGTCGTAACCACTTAGGATCTTCACCAATGATCATCAATTCATATGACTATTAAAATGCCTAAAGGTCAAAGGTCAAGGTCATGACCTAGATTTTGACCTTAGCTTGTTATCAGGATTACTCAATAACCGTAAAGATTGCTGATAAAATGTGTGTCTTATAGAGATCTACATTTGTTATATTGGGTCCAAAATTATTGGACCAACCATTATGGACCTAGGGCACCAAAACTGTTTTCGGGGTCCGAAATGAAGATTTTTTGCTTATATCTCAAACGAGGTTAGAGATAGAAAGAAACTTTGAATTGCAAAACGTTCAGCATGATATGATCTACAAAGTTAGGTCAAGGTCCCTAGCAACGACATAAAAACCTTAGCAACCATATATTTTTAACTTAGAAGGCTATGAATAATATAAATATTTTAATACAGGAAATGACATTTTGTTCCTAGCACCGACATGTAAGTCCTTAGCAACCACTTATTTTTTTAACTTTAACGGCTTTAAATATAGAATTGACATTTTAATACTGGAAGTAATATTTTATCCTTAGCAATGATTTTTGTCCTTAGCAACCACTTGTTATGAACATAAAAGTCCTTATCAACAATATTTTTGAACTAAAAGGCAATCAATAAAAGGAAAAGGAAAGACCTTTCAATTGTTCATGAACAATTGACTTTTAATTATATCTATTGTTCTGTTCAACATTCAGTTTTATCAGTTTTCAACAACAATTGGCAACATTGGTTTATTTCTAAATGTAATTTATTAAAACTGTAAAACTTATGATATAATCATTACTGATACCTATCATCAAAGTAACCAAATGTTACAATTTGAATGGTACTGATTCTAATATTGTGTACGGTATTGTGTGTGCTTTTGTGTACTAATATATATCTTTGAAACACGGCAAAGAATAAAAGGAAAGAATGAATGGTCTAATTCTAATGATCCTGAGAATAATGAATTTCACAATAAACACGTTCACCGTCCTAAACATTCCATTGTTTCTCTGAAGGTCGGTATTACAGAGAAAACAATAATTCAAGAAAGGATCCGATACTGAGTACACCATATCGCTGACAAAGAGAAGATTTCACTAGTAAACCAATTTTGATCTTAACATCATCATAATACATTATTAAGTCATGTTCAGTCTTTTAGTCAATTTTGAGACTTATCTACTGCGGTAAATTCCGAACTGTTCAGACAATTAGCTTGCAGTTAATGCCGTATTGTTTAGTAGCTTCTCAGACAATTAGTATGTTGTGGATGTGTACAGGTAAATAACAACTACCAGACAGTCTAAACAGAGACTGAACAGATTTTAATTGACTGCAAGCTAATTTAACAAATCGTCTTCGCTTTTCCCTTATATTCCCGATGCTCAATTGAAAGATCGACTACATTGTTTCTATAAATGTAGGAAACGCAGATACAAATTCCTTGTTTTAGGTTATAAAATCTTTCTTTATGATGAACCACACTGATTCCAAAAAACAAAAACACCGAAGATGATATAATCAAATTGTTGGTCTTTTAATCGACAAAATATTTGTGGATTGATATTGCAATAGACAGTCGGTATTCCAATAACTACTTATTATATACAACTACTGACTACTAAGGATGCTACAGAAAGAAGAGAGTCTATTACATGTTTTAATCTTTTCCTCTATATTTACACGAATGGTTGACTTATAACTGGAATCTACGGCAAACGTGATGATTTCAACTTTCCAATTGTCAACTTCCCATTTGTCAGTAGTTATGAATCCTCTGCTCCATCGTATGACATTTATATATCTTAGTTACTACGTTACGCTCATGCAAGTTAACATTTTACAGCTCCAGTGTTTTGCTCCTGAAATAGAAACTGGGTTATGAGGAAAAAGACTGAAGTTGACACTTCAAACGTTTTACGGTCACCAGAACGAATTGGTTGAGTGGTACGATGTGTCGGTGTCTTAAGTCACAAGCGACATATTTTCACGATCTTAGATATTTAGATATCAGTATAAAAATAAGGAGATGTGGTATGATTGCCAATGAGACAACTATCCACCCAAGTTCAAAATTAGTTGATGTAAGCAATTATAGGTAACCGTATGGCTTTCAACAATGAGAAAAGCCCATACCGGATAGTCGGCTATAAAGGCACCGACATGAAAAATGAAACAATTCAATTGAGAAAACTAACTGCCTAATTTATAACAAAACAATTTACGAAAAACAAATATGACAGACATGAACCAACGACGACCACTTAACTTAAGGCTCCTGGCTTTGGACAGGCACATACAGAATATGGCGGGGTTGAACATGTTTGTGAGCGCTGAGCCCTCCTCCTTACAATGGAGAGTGATGTTACAGCACAACACAGTTGTCTTATCTAATTATATCTGTTATCTATATTACCAATTGTGTCTTAATTACGGATTGTGACGTTGTGATTGTGTTAAATCGCATATCGGCTAATGCATGCACGCATAACAGGGCGCTCATCTTGTCGACGCACCCGGTCTCGCTCTTTTGGATGTTACGCATAACATGTTTAAAATATCCCTCAGTTATTAGTTACCTTAATTTGAAACAAAATCTACATAACACATCAATAACTGTATATTGACAATAATATTGTGTTGGAGCATGCTCACTTTAGCCTGTGCATATGCAAATAAGGAGATGCGATATGATTGCTAGTAAAATAATTTTCTAAGCAGAGTCCAAATGACGTAGATGGATGTAATTAGTATAAATTTATGACTGTCGGAGATGTTACACTTATTAACTTATATATTTTAAATGTTATGGAAATCTATTACAGGTTCAGTCGTCGGTATCGTAGTTGAAATCGTGTTGTTAGCTGGTATTGTTGTATTAATTGTTTGTCTTATCAGAAGGTAATATATTTTGGTTATCTTAAGTGTGCACCTTTTGACGATTTTATCTAAAACTGACTCATGCAATTAAATTAGAATAATGTTTTTAATTTCAAAGTTCCATCAACAACCCCATTGGCCAACAATTAAGTATTGTCTGTAATAAACAGTTTTCAGGAAATGGTTTTGAAGAATATAAATAGTAAAATCGGTATTATAAGATAAATTGTAGAATGAATATTATTATCAATGATGACTATTAGAATGTTAAAAGTGTCTTTAAAATATTTGAACACATTTTTATATTGGGCTTTATTTATTGCATATCATATTGAGTACTTAAGTTTTTGATCTGTACTAAAACAAATAAATATCAAGGCAAAGTTGTGCCTGTTTGATTCGAATTGTTTAGACATATTCATTAAAATTGCATTCAGTCAATCAATATTGCTTTTAAATCTAGGAGGTTAATGTATATTTACCTTAGGTTATTTGAAAACTACATATGTGTTACATCTTAGATTGAATTGAACAACTTTTAACATGTGTAACATACGTGAACGTAATTGAGTTAACAGATATGTTTAATGTCTATTGTTGTAAATTGCTATGCCATTTGGTCTCTGATGGAGAGTTGTCTCATTGGCAATCAAACCACATCGTCTTATTTTATATTTATGTGATTATTATGAATATTAAATTTCAAATGTTGGTCAAAAGTAAAATAACAAAACTACTAAACTCAAGAAAAATTCAAAACGGAAAGTCCTGTATCAAGTGGCAAAATCAAAAGCAAAACACATTAACGAATGGACAACAACTGTCATATTCCTGACTTGGTACCAGCAGTTTTCTTATGTAGAAAATTGTGGATTAAACCAGGTGTTAAAGCTAACTAAACCTCTCACTTGTATGACAGTCGCATATAATTCCATTATATTGACAACGACGTGTGAGCAAAACAAACAAACATGATAGGAACAAAAATGTCAAATTAGCATATTGAAAATAACATACTAGTATTTGACAAATAAATTGAAATGTAATACTAAGTATTACATGAACTTAAACACATTTTAAAATATCAATCCAATAAAATTCATTGTAATAAACTGCTCCTTTAACATGTTTAAGATAGAATACAATTATTTTTTACATTGCAGGCCAGTTTCGTGCTTACATACTAAACAAAAACAAAAACACGGTCTTGACAAGAGTGGTTATGTTGGCAATGAAAGTGCATCTTTAGCCAGTGTTACTGCCAACACAAATAATCCAAATAATCAATGCATTGCGACACAAAGCACCAATCGTAATAATATTTATGACAATACAAACTTTAAGGATGATATCATCAGTTCGGAATGTGAGTATTCAAATATAGCCAAAGCTGACTCTGTTATAAATAAAAAAGGAACAACCGTCGCTAAATATAGAGACATTGAATGTGATGTACTTAATTTTGATTTGGTATCAAATCACATTGACTATGCTATCGTCAATCGAACCACGGAGACAAGCTATATTAAGGGACCAATACACAAGACAGCCTCCACAAAATCCAATATGGTTTTAGGGCATCAAGAAAAGGGGTTTGAAGGATCTGATTTCAATAAGCTTTCTAAACCTACAAGTTTCAGTGAAAAGAAGCATCACATAAAAACTGAACATGATGATGATAATTGTTCATCGGAAGAAGGAAACTATGATTTTGCAGGAAGTTATCGTCACAAGGAAGCTGATGGTAACATTTATAGTCATACCGTTGATAATGTTTACGATTCTACGACCTATAAAAGAAATGATGATGACCAAGAAGACAAATATGACCACTTCATTGGACAGAAAACAGAAGATTTGTATGATACATCAATGAAGACATAATTCGATAATTGACTGTTCGTTTTATCTTTCCATTGAAAACCCGGGCAATGTTGTTTTGTAAGATACAAGAATGATATTTAGTACACTGAATCGTAAAGATAACACGTTTTCCAAATTCAGCCGCATTCTTCGGGAAACGTACCTTTTTCATCTACCGAGTTATCTCTCCAAATAGTCTTTTTTGTGATCGCACCTTCTTTGTAACTACAAAAGATATTGGGAAACCTATTTGTAATTATTTTGTTTTATCCACATGGCAATTTGGCACATATTGGTCGAAACGATTTTTTGTATGGATTATCTGCCATCCTTATACTATTAAGTCTTGTGTGTGCAACTCATTAACCATCAATCTAAAAGGTATGTTTAGTCATAGATCCTAACCACTCTTTGAAAAATGGAGACCAGGGTAAATGGTTTGTTTTAGGTAAATTTTCCGTTTCTTGTTACATCACATTTTCTGAATATTTAACTTCTCAGGTTCTTAGTAGCCTGTAATGCTCATCGGGATCCCTCAAGAGAAATTTAAGGCTCAGTTTATTTTTTTTTCTGTTTAAGGTTTCATATATTAATTTTATAAGATGTGGTATCCGAATGTCTTTTTTCTAGTTGATCAGATTTGCTGTTTATAATTCTCTAAATTATACCATGCTTTCCTGATTATTGCAAACAATGAATGTAGGCATGTCAAGGCAATAACTCATATACGGATTCACTTGACATTTATATCATGCTTATCGAATTGTACACCTGGTTTTGCTGATCATTATTACCTTCATAATTATTTGATTGTAACAAAATCATTGTAATCATGTAGAATGTGTAAAGGTTTAAAAACTCCTATGAGGAGTCGATTAATGATTTAGTCCATTCTTGATCATTGTAGATCTTTATCAAAGTAACGATACGTGGTTTGGTTGCCAATGACTTGTTTAAATTTCTTTTAATTCCTCCATGTTTTCTTATAATTGCTACAAATGCTTCAATGGTTAAAATAGATTATTTAAATAAATAAGTTGCTATGCGGTGTCACTTGATATTTTTGTCATGTTGACCTATTTGTACACTTTATCTTGCTCATCATCATTGCTCGTCAAATATTTTCTCTTAACTACATGTATTATAGTTTTCAATGGAATAGCCAATCAAAAAGTAAAATTGGTAACAATCATTATTTATCAGTAAGAACTCTTATAAAGAGTCCATTTCAAATAAAACATATGACTTACATAATATATCTAAATTAAAAGATCTTGTAATCATGTTTCCCGTTCTTGTCTTAAAACGATAGTGGTGTTCAAAATATTCGGTGTAAGCATAGTTTCTGTGTATCTATTGTCGTTATCATGTCATTAGGTTAAAACAAATAAACTGGCAAAATTTGTTATTTTACAACAATTGTTCTATTATGAGACAAACAACTTAGTCATGGTCCATTGCTTTCTATGTTAAGTTCTTACATTTCAAGCAGTTGTAGCCATTTTCTCTTAAGTTCATACAGAATTACAGTCCTTTCATGTCAACGCAATACCTAATTTGAACAAAATCAGTTTAAAATATCAAAAGGAAGCATTTTATAGTGTGTGTCTCGTACATGTACGATGCATAGATGTATGAAGAGAAATATAAGGCTAACATGAAAAAACAAAAATTCTTTTTCGTCATTGTTTTCTGTCAGACTAAAATTCAAAAAAATTTAAGAATTTTTTTATTTCTCAGATTTTGAACAGATAACAGAGACTATCCGTAGAAGAACAGTTATACATGTAATCTAATAAGTCAATGAAATAAATTGTGTTGACGTAATGTCGTGTCAAAACGGAAATAAATTTGATGGTAGTTAGATATAGGAAGATGTGGTGTGAGTGCCAATGAGACAACTCTCCATCCAAATAACAATTTATAAAAGTAAACCATTATAGGTCAATGTACGGCCTTCAACACGGAGCCTTGGCTCACACCGAACAACAAGCTATAAAGGGCCCCAAAAGTACTAGTGTAAAACCATTCAAACGGTAAAACCAACGGTCTAGTATATATAAAAACGAGAAACGAGAAACACGTATAAATTACATAAAAACGACAACTACTGTACATCAGATTCCTGACTTAGGACAGGTGCAAACATTTGCAGCGGGATTAAACGTTTTAATGGTACCAAACCTTCACCCTTTTTCTGAAACAATAGTGTAACATCACAACATAGAAAGACACACTATAAAATATCAACTGAAATAGCTTAACTCAATCAAAGGACATAGTAACACCATTGAACATACACTGAACAAATAAATTTGACCTCTGATACAATGTAAATTCTTGTTTACCACTTCAAAATTGTTATACTTCCTCATTAAACTTTAAGTTGAAGAAGTATGGATAAAATGAAGATAGCCATTGTTATATTTTGTATAGCATCTGTGGATTTATTTTCTGGAACTTTCTATGTAACAGGTACAAAACGTTTTGCTTATAATGCATGTTAACTACATCTGAAAAACATATCATGAAATATAATTAATAAAAACATATCGCTAACATCTTCAAATGTAAATTTAAGTCTTTTACTCATTTGAATTCATTTGTAACTTCACCGGATACATCCACAAAATAATAATTTTGTCTACCATTGGGAAACTAGGAAATACATAAATGTAAACCTTACTTAGATGCATGCATATACAATTATTTCAAGCAATGATATTTCGTGCATATGTTGCGAAGAACGTTGTACTCTCTAAGACAATGCTTTGAAATAGTCCTATTGAAAATAACAGACTTTATTTTCAATCTTCTATTCTTTTTGGCAAATGGAAATAATACATTGGTGGGGAAAACTTCATACCTGCATACACACGACAAGGCATGTGGAACTAGCGTACTATATTATGCGGGATGGTATATGATGTATTCTAGATCTCTTATATTGAATACTTGTTAGCTTATAATCTATTGGTCCTTACTGGTCGCAAAAAGAAATGACTGTTGTTCCTTATATATGAAGAAAAGAGCTTCAGAGCATCACATTTCCAAGAGTCATGCATGTGTAGATTTAAAACAAGAAAACTACTCTACTGAATCACCACACCTACCCATTTAGAATAAAACGCAAAACAGAACCCCAGTAAATTAAAGAAATTTAAATAGGGAGAAAACTAAATAAAATGCAGATGACTTCTTTACACGCCCACCTTGTATACAGCGGCGCCTGGTTGTATCCGTCGGATTTTTAACAAATAGTATAGAGCGATTACATCAATATAAACAGGCATGATTGATGTGTACTAAAAGATATTTTTGTTTAGGATTATACTCTGTATTTACTAGTTTTGATAGGTTTTGAACTAGCTTTTAGTAACAGTGCGTACACCTAGATCGGTAATGTTTGTGTTTTGGATTATTTAATTCTGCGGTTTTTTGGGGGTTGGGGGGTTGCTTATTGTCAATCCGGTGCATCATGCTTAGCTCTTTCCAAGTGGTTTTTAAACTTGTTCTTATATTGTGCTATTACAACATTGTCTCAGATTATGGGGGATGGGGATATACTATGATCGCACTGAGAAATGTATAATCACATCACATCACATTCTGTATGTGTCTGTCCCTATTCAAGAGCCTGTTAATTTGGGGTGACCGTTGGTTGTTGTCTGTCGTATTTATGTTTCGTTTATTGTTTTATCATAAATCAGGACGTTGATTTTGTCATGTATAGGTCGTATTGTAGGTTAATATACGGTATATGTTTGTCCATTGTTGAAGACCGTACGGTGATCTATAATATTTGTCTCTTTGGTGGAAAGTTGTTTCATAGGCAATTATACCACATCTCCTTATTTTTATATTAATATGTCGCTGTATCAGAAAAAAAAAATAGATGAAAGGACAAGTGCAAGAAACGACACCGGGACAGCAACCGTTAATACAAATTAACCAAAACATAGGATAGTCAAAATTGTCAAGCATCCACATCGCTTGATAAATTGTAGACCTGTTATAGAAAATGGTGTAATAAAACAGGTTTTGATAAATGTAGCACATGATGTTCTTTCAGGCTGACTTATATTTATTTATGTCATTTTGTCTTTGTTGGAGAATTGTCTTAGTGGCAATCATACCATATCTTCTTATTTTTATATTTTACCTTCACACTTTACATTAATGCCCTAGAGCTGAACTTTTATATTAGAAAATAACGTAAAAAAGTTCCCGATAAACCTGTGTGGTGCAATTGACGCGTAAAATTAGTACCATCTCTTCACTTGGACTACACATTTGAGAACGATGCCTGTTTATACTATCCAGCAAATAGTAGACACTTTTTAAATGTGCTGATCCAAAAACAAAAACACAAAAAAAAAAAACACAAAAACACAAAAAAAAAAAAAAAAAAAACAACATTCTCAAAAATTGACAGAATTAAATGTTTTGAAGAGATATTTCATTTTACTAAAAAAGTAACAAATTGATATTACTTAGACCACTGGACTTACCACTTAAAAATATAGAATTCGTCAGTCGAGTAAAGCCTTTCCATGTCGGCTTCATCTAGAGTTGTCGCTAATCAATCAAATTATGTACTGATATTAATAAGCGGACAAGATACAAATCATACTAATGTATGTGTATGTATATAAATTATATTTTATAGTAGTTTGAATTGCCGTTTAAAAATAACATTTTCACTGTGATGTATGTCATTCAAGTATGACAACATCCTTGAATGTTTAAACTAACTACCTGTCTCTTCCTGGTTGTTTATAATGGGGAAATATTAGAGTTTGTAATTTTCTTATGTTACTGTGATTTATATTTTGTTAATATGCAGACAAAAGGTGGGAAATATTTGATAGAACATACAGCTGTGGTTTAAAGGGTTATCCATTAACTTTGGATAAAGATACAGGAATGTTATATGATTTGCGGGATGCCGATTTTGACATCGTTTTAATTGATTTGTTTATCAATAATTACATTATATGACAAATGTTTCATTAGAATCTGTAATTTTGATTGGCTGACAACAATTGCGAGGCATTCCAATATCATATATCTTATGCGATTCGTTTAGAACAATAATTTTCATTGGATGTTGACAACATTTTGAAGGGTTAGATTCCAGTGGCACGTTCTACCAGTCCGTAACTAAGGAAAGCCACCATTTTGAATTCCAAATTTTAGGTATGTAATTTCTCATAAAATAAACAAGAAAGTCGCGTGCTATTCGTGACAATATTCCATTGAAAACAATCAAAAGTTTGATATAACTCTTTATTTCATGGTTGCAGCATAAAACATGCAATTATAAGAATTGAATGCTTCCTTTACAATTTAATAGGGTTGTAGAAGCGTTGATCGTGCGCACATTTTAACATGAAGCGCTGTCGCGCTTCATACAAATTATGCTTCGGTCAATGCTTTTACAGACCAATACAATTATAAAAGAAACATTCATTTCTTAAATGAATCAAGTACTGAAAATACATGCATTGTTGAAATACTAGTCCAGCACATGCAGCACTAATACATTACATGTTTCTTTCATAAGAATCCGTACTTTTGAGTGGCTGACAAAATCATGAGGCATTCCAAAATTATATTTCATTTCCCAATTAAATAAAACATTGTTGAAAGCACGTCCTTCACATGACAATGTCACAAATATGCATTAGAAAACAAAAGAAAAATTGATATAACTCGATATTTCACGGTTGTACATGTTGTAGAATACAAATGTAATTATAAGAATTGAATGATTCGTTTTGTAATTTTATAGGTTTGAAATGCGTTGATCGTGCACACATTTTTAAATAAAGTTCTTCCGCACTTCATACAAAATGTGCTTCGGTCAACGCTTTATACCCCAACAAAATTACAAAATGAAGAATATAATTTTAAATAATACTAAATTTAGTCCGTTCACATATAATAATCATTTATTTTCACTGAAGACTTTCAAAGATGTACAACAATGTATTTCAGAAATAAAGTACACGTGCACTGAAAAACAGAACAGTATCATAACAAAACATTTAATACTGAAAATATACATTTGCAGGTCATTTTAATGAACTTCCTTTTATAGCCGACTATACGGTACGAGTTTTTCTCATTGTTGAAGGCTGTACGGTTGCCTAAAATTACTTACATCCACTTTATTTGAACTTTGGCGGATAGTTGTCTCATTGGCAATCATACGACATCTCCTTATTTTATATTACAGGGTAAACCGTTTAATGTTAAACCAAATTTTTCAAATCAGTTTTTATCAAGATTAAACAATACACACGTAAGGACAACATGATTACGCTTTGTAAATTCCAAGTCTATACGTTTATATAATCATTATAAAAACATAATCACTTCGCTTCTATTGGGTATCAAAATTAAATGTTTAAAATCGTCGAAAGATTGATTCATGATATCACAAAAACAAACTCGGGAATCTGTGTTTTAATTAAGTCTTAGCTAGTTATAAATAATAATAGTATTAAAGTAAAATAGTGAACATGCACAAATTGATGTTTGAATCAAGGGTAACGGGTCGTAGACAAGACTTTCTTGGTCTTTCATTTTGCATTAAATTAGTCCTAACGTAAGATAGGATACTAGATACAATTGTGACCATAAGTTAACTTGTTGTCTTCGATGTGTAGGTAGGGTTTAAAGTGCTAGCTTGATATTCAAAGCAAAATCTACCGTCGATTACTTAAACGACCATGAGACATAGGCCTTTCTGATCTTCTAATGTCTATAAAATATTGCTTACACTTATATAGAAATATAACATGCCTTGAAATCAAAGGACCCTAGGTGTCGCCATTTTAAGTTGATTTTAGAAGATAAAACAAACTTAAAGATCACCAGAAGCAACATTCCGCTGAGATCATACATTAACCTTGAAATTTCACAGTATCAAGATCAAAAGAGTTAGGATTGGAAGTAAAACAAGTGTTAGTAATCATCAGAAATAACTATCATGCAATATATATATATATATATATATATATATACTGGTGATCCGATGGATAAATCTGTTGTAGAGTTGTCACTGGCTCAGACGTACTTATAAATATAATTATTTTCTGTGACTGTATCTTACATTAATTTGTAGGATCCTTTACTATAGATAATTTAGCTGATCTGTAAAATAACATCTCCATGCCTTATATATCATGTACTGTAGTACGACGTTAGATTTAAACTGACGTGGAAAGGTAACACCCGGCCACCGAAAGCTTCATTTTATGAAGCCCAGGTGGTCGTGTGGTCTAGCAGGACGGCTACAGTGCAGGCGATTTGGTGTCACGATATCTCAGTAGCATGGGTTCGAATCCCGGCGAGGAAGAACAAAAATTTTGAAAGCAAATTTACAGATCTAACATTGTTGGGTTGATGTTTAGACGAGTTGTATATACATAATGTACACAGCCATGTATCACCATCACTGCTGGTGATCAGATGGATAAATCTGTTGTAGAGTTGTCACTGGCTCAGACTTACTTATAAATATAATTATTTTCTGTGACTGTATCTTACATTAATTTGTAGGATCCTTTACTATAGATAATTTAGCTGATCTGTAAAATAACATCTCCATGCCTTATATATCATGTACTGTAGTACGACGTTAGATTTAAACTGACGTGGAAAGGTAACACCCGGCCACCGAAAGCTTCATTTTATGAAGCCCAGGTGGTCGTGTGGTCTAGCGGGACGGCTACAGTGCAGGCGATTTGGTGTCACGATATCTCAGTAGCATGGGTTCGAATCCCGGCGAGGAAGAACAAAAATTTGCGAAAGCAAATTTACAGATCTAACATTGTTGGGTTGATGTTTAGACGAGTTGTATATACATAATGTACACAGCCATGTATCACCATCACTGCTGGTGATCAGATGGATAAATCTGTTGTAGAGTTGTCACTGGCTCAGACTTACTTATAAATATAATTATTTTCTGTGACTGTATCTTACATTAATTTGTAGGATCCTTTACTATAGATAATTTAGCTGATCTGTAAAATAACATCTCCATGCCTTATATATCATGTACTGTAGTACGACGCTAGATTAAAACTGACGTGGAAAGGTAACACCCGGCCACCGAAAGCTTCATTTTATGAAGCCCAGGTGGTCGTGTGGTCTAGCGGGACGGCTACAGTGCAGGCGATTTGGTGTCACGATATCTCAGTAGCATGGGTTCGAATCCCGGCGAGGGAAGAACAAAAATTTGCGAAAGCAAATTTACAGATCTAACATTGTTGGGTTGATGTTTAGACGAGCTGTATATACATAAGGTAAACAGCCATGTATCACCATCACTTCTGGTGATCCGATGGATAAATCTGTTGTAGAGTTGTCACTGGCTCAGACGTACTTATAAATATAATTATTTTCTGTGACTGTATCTTACATTAATTTGTAGGATCCTTTACTATAGATAATTTAGCTGATCTGTAAAATAACATCTCCATGCCTTATATATCATGTACTGTAGTACGACGCTAGATTAAACTGACGTGGAAAGGTAACACCCGGCCACCGAAAGCTTCATTTTATGAAGGCCAGGTGGTCGTGTGGTCTAGCGGGACGACTACAGTGCAGGCGATTTGGTGTCACGATATCTCAGTAGCATGGGTTCGAATCCCGGCGAGGAAGAACAAAAATTTGCGAAAGCAAATTTACAGATCTAACATTGTTGGGTTGATGTTTAAATGAGTTGTATATACATAATGTACACAGCCATGTATCACCATCACTGCTGGTGATCCGATGGATAAATCTGTTGTAGAGTTGTCACTGGCTCAGACGTACTTACATATATATATATATACATATATACAAGTCTAAATTGAAAGCAACGTTCAATCCTATGATTGCGTTGGATAAAACCGCAATTTGTATACGTGTGCATGCAAAACAAATTTCTTGGTAAAGGGGTCTAAATACAGCACAAACAACATTTTCCAAAAGACCAAAAAGTGACAACGTATATATATATATATATAAAGTGCTTAGAAAATCAACCCAACGATGTTAGAGTAGATCTGTTTCTTTACTTCCTCCCGAGCGTGGCCGGAACCTGTACTATTTATTTCTAACTTCTACGACAACGCCGCCTAGCATTGCGCAGACACCTTATCCCTCCTCTAACTATAGCTGATAAAATCAGCTTTCGTTTCGGAGGTGTTACCTTCTCGTAGGAATTAAACAAGGATATCTGATACAATACACGAAGTATTCTTTTAAGTGTACAGAAATGATCATCTACTCATCTCTTCAGTATAATTACAGGATGCTA
This sequence comes from Mytilus coruscus, assembly GCA_017311375.1. NCBI lineage: Eukaryota > Metazoa > Mollusca > Bivalvia > Mytilida > Mytilidae > Mytilus > Mytilus coruscus. The sequence goes on from CM029602.1 coordinate 38,356,078, forward strand.
ATATATTTTAGAACCATACAATCACTGTAAATTAATATATGTATATGTCTGTCTATGTGTAGTGACAACTGCAAATTATACCTTGTCCATCGGATTTCTTATGATTAAGAAATACCAGGCGTTAAAATATGTATAAAGTGCCTAGAAAAATCAACCTAACGATGTTAGAGTAGATCTGTTTCTTTACTTCCTCGAGCGGGCTGGAACCTGTACTTTTTATTTCTAACTTCTATGACAACACCGCCTAGCATTGCGCAGACACCTTATCCCTCCTATTACTGTAGCTGATAAAATCAGCTTTCGTTTCGGGAGGTGTTACCTTCTCGTAGGAATTAAACAAGGATATCTGATACAATATATATATATATATATATATATAAATGTTTAGACTTATATAATTTTTCCTTATCTGCACAGTATCGTCTATTCTAGACGATCCGGTACATAGTAAATTTGCTGGTTGGTCCTTTTATAGACTATATATATATATATATATATATACAACTCGTCTAAACATCAGCCAAACAATGTTAGATCTGTAAATTTGCTTTCGCAAATTTTTGTTCTTCCTCACCGGGATTCGAACTCATGCTACTGAGATATCGTGACACCAAATCGCCTGCACTGTATCCGACGCGTTAGACCACACGACCACCTAGGCTTCACAATAATAAAGCTTTCGGTGGCCGTGTGTTACCTTCCTCGTCAGTTTTAATCTAGCGTCGTAATACAGTACATGATATATAAGGCATGAAGATGGAATTGTTACAGATCAGCTGAAATATCTATTGTAAAGGATCCTACAAATTAATGCAAGATACAGTCACAGAAATAATTATATTTATAAGTACGTCTGAACCAGTGACAACTCTACAACAGATTTCTCCATCGGATCATCAGAAGTGATTGTGATACATGGCTGTGTACATTCTGTATATACAACTCGTCTAAACATCAGCCAAACAATGTTAGATCTGTAAATTTGCTTTCGCAACAATCATAGGTTGAAACGTTGTTTTCAATTTAGACTTGTATATATATATATATTCCTTATTTAAGTTATATTTAATATGTTTATACTGAGCCGTTAACAAGACTTACAATAATTTAGATCAGTTCTCGTTAAAACGACGATGACCTCATTTGAAACAAACAGACCCAAACAATTTTATGCATTGCACATAAACAGAAACATGACAATATTACCTTGAATTTTGATTAAAAGACTAAGCTAAATGCACAAATTATGATTACTGTTTGTTTTGACTATGCTTTATTTTATCCAGTATTCCTTGAATGCCAAGAAATGTTTACCTGTCTTTTGTTGGCAGATCAAAGCATATACAAATTCAAGGAATTAATCTATATTACCCGTTTAGTAATTGTTTGTATTTTATTTGTTGGAAAACTTTTATACATATTTTTTCAAATGTTGGCCTCAGTTGGAGACAACCACTAATGATATATTTCATACATTAATCTAATTGACAATGTTACAGTCATCCACTGAGCACAACCTTACGTTTGGGTGGTTTCATTCAAACTATTAATAAATGCTGATCTATGATTTGTAAAAGTATATAATATAACACTAAACAACGAATACTAATGTTTGATATGATATTTAAACTTTACGGGTTTATAGATATCCTTGTCTAATTTGATTAAATTATTTAACTATATTACACAAAATTAATATGTATAAAAAACCATTCTTCACATTTTCTCCAAAAATTTCATAATTACTCATATAATGAATAAGGTAAGGTAATGGTAATGCGCATAAGCACCGTTTACTACACTTATAACTGCACAAAATGAAACGGACTCAAGCTTTGTACACTTCTATCGCACTGATCTGACCACATTCATTTGTCGAATACTATACCATTTATTTAAGTATGTAACAATATTCTGAACATTGTTTGCATCATGATTTTGAATATCTGCCAATTTAAGCTCAAAGTGTGAACTTCGTTTTTGCTTCATGCAACCATATGGAAAGGATAGTCTAAATAGCTTAGCTTGGTCCGCGTCCATTATAGTTATGTGGATAAGTTGATAAAAGAAACTTTTATTCAAATATAATCAACATTATTTTCAGTTAAAAACAAGAATATACCTAGGGACATAAGTACAACAAAACAGACAACACCATAAATAATTAAAAGCGATGAAAGAACAACAATAATAAAACATTACACAGAAAATCAAAGACTGAGGAAAAACCCACCAGAAACCGGGGAATTCAGGTACTTCGAAATGTAAGAAATTCTTGCTCTACATGTGTGGCACCAGTCGTGTTGCTCAAGTAAGTAAAAGTAAAATGAACCACTAGGAATCCTTGATGCAATTGCTTTCTTGAAAACAGTAACCCTTTCAGGAAATAATGATAGAAACCGCAAGCATGGAACATCGCATCAACTAAGAGATATATACTCTCTTATATAGCTCGAAAAAATGGCCGCTGCCTTGATTGGCGGCGTAAAGTGAGTGCCAGCTGCTTGAGTCTAGTATTAAGTAAGGGTCGTTAAAAGTAATAGGATACAGTCTGTTAAGTTTAAGATTTAACGTCTATTCGGGACACCACGAAAGCGTGCAAAATATCGGTTAATCTAATTTTATCCCAGATATAGAGATTAATTGTGAAAGAATGATTCCATCAACATGAATTAACCAAGATGCGACTAGTGTTTGGGTCATTAACGACTTAATTAATTTTGAAGTCACAAGGTTAAAGGTCAAGGTCACAGCAACAAATATCTATTCTTTTTTCTAGAAATGAAAAAAAACACACGTTATAAATTGTATGCGTCCGAAGCGCTTTTCTGGATTTACCTTCATCAGGAACGCTCAAAGCCGAATATTAGAACGTCAAGGATGTATAAGAACCGAAACAGTTCAAGATGATTTCTTTTATATTGCATGTCTTGACTTCTCCAAAATCACTTGAAAGTATCTGTCTTTTGAAAACAATCAGACCCCTATGAATTTTGGGCTACTATATGAAAGGGCAAGGACACAGTGCTAATGAATAGACTGAGTTAGTGGGAAAATTGTGAAAATATTTTATGAGCATTTTTTCTTTCATCTAATCTTATATGGACAATCCACCTTTGGCGAAGCATATCACTTTAAGTTTAGGTTCACTGGATCATAGGTTGTAGTCAAAGTTGCAATTAATAAACTGCGGAGTGGGCAAAACATTGGTTTTCTGATAATTTCTTTTAAACATACAAGTACATCCATTAGCAGATACCACTCACCTCATAATACGACTATTTCTAGAATAAGAAATAAACTTCAAGAACTTTCAAAGCGATTTGTGTTTGTACCGGCCGACAAAGCAGCCAACAATGTGGTGGTGGTATGCCGTAAATACTACACGGACGTTCTTAAGAATGAGATTTTAAATTCATCTACATTCAAGTCAGTACGCTCCACAGAGAGTCATATAGTAAACAAACATATCATAACCACATCACAGCTTAAGACATCCTCTGAATAGTTGAAAACCCTACTATGTATTGGTTACCTAAACTACACAAAAAAAACAGTAAAATATCGTTTCATCTCGGCCTCTAGTAAGTGTTCTACAACTAATTTTTCAGTGCTTTTAACTAGTTCCTTAACTACTATCAAAGAACTTATCATTAACTTTTGTAATAAAATATATGAAAATAGTGGAATTAACTATTTTTGGAGTGTAAAAATCTTTGGATCTTTTAGATAAATTATGTACTTTTAATGGTCCTTTGATTCTGTTGACAGTTTTGACTTTTCAACTCTTTACACCACTATACTTCCACACAATCTTATCAAAGAAAAGTTTTCCTATTTATCTAAATGGTCGTTTGGTAAATCTGAATGCAATTATATTTGCTGCAATTCATTTAAAGCCTTCTTCTCTAATCAAAAGGTAAATATGCTAGATATACTTACTGGAGGTGTAATGAGATGATTTAAGCTGTTAATTTTCTCCTGTTACTGACAGTGTCTTTTGTTGTTGGAATGTACAAGTACCCGGCCACGTCCACTCTGTGTTTTTGTTAGATGTATTTCTATGTGTATCCATCTGATGAGTTAAGCCTTTTAAACTGTTATTCATAGTTCGTTCTTATGTTGTACCTGTAACACCACTGTCCCAGGTTAGGGGAGGTTGGGATCCCGCTAACATGTTTAACCCCGCCACATTCTGTTTGTATGTGCCTGTCCCAAGTCAGGAGCCTGTAATTCAGATGGGTGTCGTTTGTTGATGTGTTACATATTTGTTTTCGTTCGTTTTTTTTGTACATAAATTAGGACGTTAGTTTTCTCGTTTGAATTGTTTTATATTTGTCATTTCAGGGCCTTTATAGCTGACTATGCGGTATGGGCTTTGGTCATTGTTGAAGTCCGTACGGTGACCTATATTTGTTAATTTCTGTGTCATTTGGTCTCTTGTGAAGAGTTGTCTAATTGGCAATCATACTACATCTTCTTTTTATATATAGGTGTAGCTTGTGCTGAAAAAAAAACAAAATACTTTTGTAAATGTACCTTTAGTTGTTTTAGGAGCAAACTGGTTCCCCGGAATTTTAGAGTACCAACATACTTTCTTTAGTTCAGCGAAAATGGTAAAAATATGTCCTCCTTTTGACCCAAACATCAGTGCAAATACAAATGTTAATATATAATTCATGTTCCTAAATTTGTCTTTTCTATACTAAGAAATAAGTTATATGGAAAATTTAAACAAAATTCACATTTAATGAGTAATGGCAACAAACCATGACGAAATTTGTATATTTTGTTACATTTCTTGATTTTCCTCATCTAACATCAAGTGAAATGTATATTTTGCACTGGGAAAAAGTAAGCGCATCCCGGAGACAACTTTGTATTTTGCGAGATTATGTAAATAGCTTTAATAAAGCTTCTCTTAAGTTGTGTTGTTGTTTCTTTGCTGCGCACATTGCTTCCACAAAGGAATTATGGCTGAAAACTGTATAAATGCATCACGTTTCAAGAATAGGATGCATATTATAACGTAATTGTGACGCTATATCATCAAAAATCTTGTGTAAAAAAATATTCATTTATATTTCTTGACCGTATATATTTCCACACATAATGTTCAGTTTCGATATACGTTTCCATTATCTAGTTTCTTGGACCAAAATGCACCTTAAAGCTCCTTCTTATCTCACAGTTAATCATAATCATTCAACATGTTCAAAAGTATCCTACAATGACATAAAGCCCTCCAGGTTTCATTATAAAACAAAATCACCAAAGTAGTCTACATATTGTGAACGTTAGACCTCTACGTAGGAACTGTTTTATTTCAAAGATGTACTTCTTACTGACCAGGCTAGAATAAGCTCGTATCTATAAAGGTTTAACTCATACTGACTTCTATATGTTTATTTTTCTTCATCGGTTCACAGCTTGTATATCTATTATAATTTTCAAGGCAATAGACAAAAACGCGAAATAGGCACAAATTGTGGTTTAAAGATCTCAATTTTATTAACTAAGTCTCATTTGAAGATCCTTTATGACTGATTATTTTGTTTTACATTTTATTTTAATTTTAAAAGTATTCAAAATAATTGGGCAGCATTTATCATTCATGGTGTTACGTTTTAATGCCTGTAAAGAGTCATCTAAAATTTTAATTTTACCGGATGGTAGGCAGATCTTGACATTTTGATCATTTTGCCACAACCAGATTTTCTCTATAAAGGTTTTTCAAGATATAAGACGATATGACTTCCATATTTTCCTATGTTCTATGCTGTTTGTGGATGAAAAAAGGAAACGATAAGGAAAAATTCACAATTGTTTGAATTGCTACCCTGCATGCTTTAAGCATTATTCAGAAAAAAATTAGTTTAAGTTGGTCCTATGGTTAAAGTGGGACCAGGGTGATGTTACCGGTGGGTGCAGTAATTTGCACTCACGTTTATATTCTATTTTGAAACATAATGGTTAATAACGGCATTTATTCCTACTGATTAAAATCATTTGTTAGGACACATAAATGTTTGATAAGAAAGTTAAAAAAAGAGTAAAATTTAGTAATCAATAAATCTTTTCAAACTGTAGGTTTTAAAAGTCAAACATAGCATAATTTATAATTAGATACATTTATTTTGATCTGCTCGTCACAAGGAAATAACTTAAATAAACGTACTTGTTTGCCAGGAATATACATTGACCTTTCTCGTTGTATCCTTAGGTTGAGGAAACGTGGAAAATGCAGAAAGTCATAGTTTATTTATTATTATTACAGGATTTGTTTTCTGTAACTTTGCAAATATCAGGTAAAGAACATTTTGCTCTTATAACATATGTACTATACTTGCTTAATTGATATTATAACTTTACAATTAGCTAACATGATAAAATATGTCCATATATAGTCTTTCCGACAGACAATTCTGTTCCTCCCTTTGCAAAATGTAATGACAAAACTAATGTTGTCAGTCACTGGGAACGATTATTTTTTCTAAAACTGTAAAGCAAACGGCAAATATTAAATAGGAGATTGAGATCTAAAACTGTACAACATCTATATAAAACGACAAAGATGTTAGCAAATACGTACGGCCTTCAATCATGAGTAAAATTCATACAGTACAGTCAGCTATAAATGGCCCCTGACATGACAAAAATATCTTTTCTTCGAAGTAGATCAGCTGGCTCGTTGTCACTGGGCGTGGTTTATTATTATATTTGTCTGCTGGATAAACACAGTTCGAGACATCTTTCTTTACATTTATAGGCTCAGTTTTTGCAACTTGTTTTCTGTATTTAGTTAAAATGTATCTACCTTAGGGTTGTAAAGAGGGCGCGGTGCACGGACAAAGGAGAAATAAAGTGGCAATTGCAATATCATGCATATGAACGACAAGTGAAATAAATTCTGTTTTTTACCAAATTGCACGAAGCACGGTGAATAATGAGTTTCAATCGTGGAAAAAACATGTCGTTTCTGTGTATATATACAATGTACGTAATGTTATTGTGTCCAGGATGTCATCATATTTTAAAACAAAACATCTACCTAGTTAAAACTGATGAAAATAGATGGAACTCGTCGGTTTCTTTTAATAAAAACTTAGAAATTAATATTGATGTTACAAATGTATTGGTGAAGCAACATCTTCAATAACAATATAACTCTTATCAGAAATATCACAATCTATATTGTATAAAGAAACTGACAACATTTCCTGACCAGAAATTAGTACTTTGAGGAAAAATATAAGGTTTTATCATAAAATCTCCGAAAAAGGAAACCGAAAAATTGTCAAAAGTATTTTAAACATAAGTATCTTGATTGTATAAGAAACTGACAAAATTTCATGACCAGAAATTAGTATTTTTAGGCAAAAGTAAGATTTAATCATGAAATCGTTGAAAGCAGGAAACCGGAATGTTTGTCAAATGTAATTCAAGTGTAAGAAAAGTTTATAAAATATATACTGAAAAGAATTTATTTTTTCATAACGAACACTATTTATGATGTATGTTTGAGTTCAAAACATCGTTCGAAAGAAAAAAGAATCACTCAAAACTGGAAAAGTAAATAAAATGTTTATTAGGATTTTGCATGGAAACCCCAATTTGGTGTGATAAAAGAAAACTACACCATAGAATTTTAAGATAGAATATAAGAAGATATCTCTGGTAACATGCTTTCAGATAAGAAAAGAAACTAGAGGCTCCAAGGCGCCTGTGTCGCTGACCTGATATTTTTGTTTACAATTGATGCATTAAATAATGCAACCATTATACGTTTTCTTTAGTTTCAGAGATATAAGCCAAACTGCATTTTACCCATATGTTCTATTTTTATCCATGTCGGCCATGTTGGTTGGCAGGCGGGGTCATCGGACACATTTTTAATCTAAATACCCTTATGATGATTATTGCCAAGTTTGGTTAAATTTGTCTCAGTAGTTTCAGAGGAGAAGATTTTTGTAATTTACTAAAATTGTTAAAATTGACTTTAAAGGGCAATTACTCCTTAAGGGTCAATTGACAATTTTGGGCATGTTGACTTATTTGTAGATCTTACTTTACTGAACATTATTGCTGTTTACAGTTTATCACTATCTATAATATTATTCAAGATAATAACCAAAAACTGCAAACTTTCCTTAAAATTAACAATTCAGGGCAGGAACCCAACAACGGGTTGTCTGATTTGTCTGAAAATTTCAGGGCAGATAGATCTCAACCTGATAAAAAAATTTTCATGACATATTTGCTCTAAATGCTTTAGTTTCAGAGATATAAGCCCAAAACTGCATTTTACCCTATGTTCTATTTTAGCCATGTCGGCCAATGTTGGTTGGCAGGCAGGATCATCGGACACATTTATTAAACCAGATAACGTAATGATGATTGCGGTCAAGTTTGGTTAAATTTGTCTAAGTAGTTTCAGAGGAGAAGATTTTTGTAAAAGATTGTAAAATTTACGAAAAATTGTTAAAATTTACTTTAAAGGACAATAACTTTAAGGGTCATTTGACAATTTTGGTCATATTGACTTATTTGTAGATCTTAATTTGCTGAACATTATTGCCGTTTACAGTTTATCTGTATCTATAATAATATTTAAGAAAATAAACAAACTCTGCAACATTTCCTTAAAATTACTAATTTAGAAGCAGATAGATCTCAACCTGATGAACATGTTTACCCAATGTCATATTTACTCTAAATGCTTTAGTTTCATAGATATAAGCCAAAACTGCATTTAACCCCTATGTACTATTTTTAGCCATGGCGGCCATGTTGGTTGGCTGGCGGGGTCGTCGGACACATTTTAAGCAAGATACCCCAATAATGATTGTGGCCAAGTTTGGTAAAATTTGGCTCAGTAGTTTCAGAGAAGATTTTGTAAAGTTAACGACGACGGACGACGACGGACGACGGACGCCAAGTGATGAGAAAGCTCACTTGACCTTTTAGGCCAGGTGAGCTAAAATGGGGTCACCGAACTCGTTTTCTTGCTGAACTATAAAGTAGGTAAATTCACTACACATTCTATTATAACAGTAACTTTATCTAAGTTATCTCCCTTATGAATCAAAACAAAATAATCTGTTTTCGTAAATTACAGCCATAAAATATGATAAAACACATAGTTCTCTACATAAACATGAACAGTCTAACACATGAATTACATACTCCTCTCGAAATTTTCACATTTCATTAAAGATTTAGACCGATTGTTATCTACTATTTCAAAATCCAAGATGGAAGAAGACACCCAGCTACCTCATGTACCTTAAATTGAGCTATTGAAACTGTAATAAGATTAAAAAATTTATATATAAAGCCCCGACATGAAAAAATGTATAACAATTTAAAGTAGAAAACCAACGGCCTGATTTATGACAAAACATAAACGAAAACAAGTATGACAGACAGCCTTCAACGACAACCACTGAATTACAAGCACCTGATTTTGGACCGAAACATAAAGAATGTGACAGGCTACACATGTTGTGAGCGCGCAATCCTCCCTTACCTTGGACAGTGGTGTAATAACACAACATAAGAATACATTGTAAAAAATAGTTGGAAATGATTTGATAAATCAGATTGGCACGAAGCACAAAAAAAAAAACTGACTTAACAATAAAATATACAGAGTATCGATCTAAGACATGTATAGAGCGCGTGCAGTTACTGACAGCTAGTTCAAATGTCATTACAACTAATAAATCAATTGATATGTTCTCCCAGAAAAGTATCAATAAGGACACATCAAACGGACTTAGTGTAAAGACGCAATAAACAATCTCAGAAATGCATGACCTGTCAAAACATCAGTGCATAGTATCGACAGGATGTACATTATAGGACCATACATTTTCATAACTGTATATCAAAATAAAAATCAAAGTTAGTGCCAATAAAACAACATGCAAAGGTCTTTCTGTGTGATAAATTGATACGAATTAGTTTATTCAAGGTATCTTTGAGTTTACATGGATTGCACCTTTTTTTTCTCCAAAAGTATTATTGCGACTTTGAACAAATTTTCGAACTTCCTTCCGTGTTAAAAGAGTATTTTAATTGCTTAAATACATGTAGTTAATACAGTTACAATTCGTGCTGCCCCTAGGTTTTTCTTAACGAACCGCATTTATATAGACCACAGGAGTGTCATAAAGAATATTCTTAAGTTTGAAGAATGCAAATGGCATGCATATTCTGTCCAAACACACATGACACAATGTACAGTTTAAAAACAACTGTAAAAAATAGTTGTTTTGCTGCGTTTTATGTCATATAATTAACATTGGCAACCCACTTACAACCAAAAGTGAAAGTCATATGAAAGAATTTTCTTTTAATTAAAATTTTATGGAAATTATAAAACCAATCCTGCAAATATATCAAACTACGTCCTCCTTGCACTATTTTTGACATGTATTACGTCTCCATAACGTATAATCGACAAAACATATTTCATTTTAAGAAAATGTTTTGCTAAATAATTTTCGGGTTTTCTTGCGGAAGTTTTCCGAACGTGAACTTTATAAATAATTAATACAGAATCATGGAGCAAATGAAAGATAATTGAGATGATTGACATAAAATAGAGCGATTTTTAAAATATTTACCATGCGTTTCCATTTGATAATTTAACTTTGTCACAATAGTTCTTTAAAACATTATTTTTCTTTCAGAATCAATTAACACTTTTTTATCAAAATTCCACATTTGTTTACCTTTTACTTTAAAAGAATGTCAAGGTACATGTTATACTAAAACAGAGCCATGCATGTATATTTGGTATATCTAACTTTACAAAAATTATAGTATCATATGGCATTAGGTAAATACCAGAATATAATGTATGAAGAAGATAAATTTGTGTACCAAATAAATATATACGAGTTGGATGTGCATGAGACAACTTTTCAATTTCTTCAAATGAACATACAATAGTTCAGGCATCTATTCAAACTTTTTATGGTTTATGTTAAAAGTTTCTTTTGTTATTATTGAACAAGGTGTATTATCGTCGAGTGTGAGTTAGAATGCTTGTAGGTATTCAAGTAAATCTTCGAGTTTGAATACAACTTCGACTTAGTATTTGAATGAATATTATAGTCAGATTAAACGTCAAGTTCTGGAAGGCGACATTTTGATTTTTTTATTAAAAGTTTTGAATGGAATGATTTCAATTTCTACTCTGGCAACAACAATATTTTGTTATTTGCTTAAATCTATACTTCATAAAACTTTCGAAATTTTAGGCTCTAAATGCTCTTCGACTTTGCACTTTATTTGGCCTTTTGATTTTTGGACGGAAGAGGTCTCTTAACGTATTAAGCGAATTTCTACCTCAAGAAGGAAAGAAATACCTACGAGAAAAGAATAGAACACGAGTTTGCACACAATGTTAACATACGTATATCCATAAGAAACTAAGCAAAATGACAATGATACATAAATTAACAAGGGACTACTAGCAGTTACGGACATGCCAGCTCCAGACCTCGATTAAACTGATTGAAAGATTATGTCTTCATCATATGAAAATCAAGCACAATCCCTCCCTTAGGTGTTTAGTATCATACCATCATAAAATATATGAGAAGAACATAACCAGTATCATGCCATCAACTGGTTTTAGAATAAATGTGTTTATTTCCGATGCAAAGACCCTATGAGTGAATCAATATTAATACCAAAATATGCCATATTTAATGAACTGACAACAGTATCATAACAATATCCCTTCTGAATAAGTCTGTTTAAAGGTTTGGTTAGCTTTTTAGGTGAATGTCGACATTGTTGTGCTTTGTATAGAATATTACCATAAAAATGGGATGTGAAATACCTGAACGTATAAGGTGTCTGCATGTTGATTCATATTTACGAATGATGTCCTTGTACCGATGATAAAATTTAGTAAATGTTTTGACTAGTTTGTGATATCGAAAACCCTGGTGTAATGATTTTCAGTAATACAGAGATTTCTTTCGTTAAAACAAAATAAAAATAATAATGATTGTCTTTCTTTTCAATTGTTCAGATATTGATTTATCGTGGTATGCATGGAAATAAGTATAATACCTTTTATTCTTATTTTGTTTTGTAGCAGGAAGAATTTTCCTATTCCTCTACAAATATTAATGGAATGTCAAATGCATCACTGGACTCAAAGGCCATGTAATCATTCTGCATCTGTTTTCCTCTCTTTTTCATGCAGTTTGACCTACAAAAAATAAAACTGATTCTTTTAACTATTTCGTTGTACAGGTAGCTCAAGTTTAAAGAAATACAAGACACAATCGCATTGCAACAGTTAAAGAATATATATTATCTCCTTTTTACTCCTTAAAAGGATTTGTGTTGTTTGTATATGTATTTTGGTTAAACTTATCTAACGTATGAGTGTTTTAGATCGTGAAATATTGCACATGCACCCCATATTGTTGATGACCTAATTTTAAACTTAAGATGTGTCTTTGCCTTTGTTGTTTTTAAGTTCAGATACACATTTCAACTCCTCTTATACCTGATAACACACATAAATGTTACTTCAAAATGTGAGAACAATTATTACTCTGGTATTAATTTGAAACCTTTGCTTGGTTCATGAAATTGACAATGAATACACTCGAGCATCAAAGGAAACCAGATTCTGTTTAATTTGACGACATTAAAGAGGCGGCGGAAGATCAAAGGGATATTCAAACTCAGAAGGACAATCCATGGTAAAAAAAACGAAAATTCTAATATGACGAACTATGTATCGCCAACCAGTATAATTGTAAGCTTACTTTTATTCCGTCGTGTAGATTTTCCGATGAGAAAGTTTACATAAGTGTTGTCTTTCCGTAAATAGTGTGAAACAGAATAAACACACAGATAAATTACGTTTATTTGATTATCAATTATAGAGTTCTCATTTATAAATTACTTTTTCCATGACTAGGTAATATCTTGGTGTCCGTCATTGTCTCATTTCCTTGAAGAATAACTTCAGTCATATGCAGATAACATACATTACCCTTTGTTTATATCTGTATAATTTTACTAGGATAAATTACACCAGTGTGAAATTTCCACATGAAAAAGGGTTGGTTAACGAACTCATAATTTTGGCCCCAAACACTTGAAATTTTTCAACTGCAATGATGCTGCGAAAATAGTTTGAAAACATATGTAAAATGCCCAATTGTTTCAGTATTAAAGATTTTCACCAATAACGTCATCAGGGATGTATTTATGACGTCATAAATGTAGGTGAATTTGTGAACGCCTGACTTTTGGCATAATTTTGTGAAATTTTGGTCAGTTTTCGGAATAATTAACAGTAGCGCCACCCTCGCCGACAAATATTTTGCTGCAATATTTGAAATATACTATTATATTCTTTACTTTTCAACCAAAATTTCAAAGGGCGAGAGGTGGCGTCTCATTGGAAATCATGCATTAAGGTTGAAAAGATGACGAATTTCTAGAAAATGGACTTAAAGGAAATCAATAACTATTTAAAGCTAATATATTTAAAATATATGAAGCAGATAAACATTTTTCTAATTATACTTTGAAAAATAATACATTTAGCAATACACAGTACTCCAAAATTGAAGTTTTAAAATGCACCTTTACAGGGCCGTTTATTGGGTTACTGGCTCTACTTCTTTATGTCTACATGCTGATTTTGATATCTTTTTACATATTTGTGTAACCCCTCCAAAACAAAAGGCAATTTTCCATTGTTTTAATAGTCCCCATAAATAAACGTTTTAAGAGTTTTTGGATACACAAATAAACAAAGGATGATTTACAGTCAGCATAGAAATAGTAACCTACTGCAATAATTCCTCTGGAAATTTTACACTAGTGTACTTGTTCTATGGAAAAATGCACTGGTAGAAGGAATACACTTTACATAATCACAATATATATAGATATAAGAAGATGTGGTATGAGTGCCAATGAGACAACTATTTTAAGCGCAAACGCATTAATATACAAAATTGGCTGTTTCGCGTTATACCCACCTTACGTATAGGACCAGGCCAAGTTTCAAATAAAATACGGCTATCTCTTTGTAACGCAAAATAAACAAATCAGTCCATTTCGGTGTAAAATTTCATAAAACGAAAATTTCGTGAAATGATGTTATCGTCTTTGCAACTTAACAATGTGACGTCGTATGCGTATGCTTCCAGCGTCAAATGTCAACACCGGGTGTTTTCAGTTTTCTTGTACGCCTCAGAATATAATACAATGGTTTTCATTCACGGAATTTACTACGCCAGGTGACGCCACTGTACTAACGTGGTTACGTTTTATTTTTACGTCTACGTCAACATGCGGCGAAAACTTGCATTTGCAATGTTTATTCCTTTGTTGCTGTCTCCACGGGCATTCACAAAATTCTTATTGGTGGATATTTGAACATAATGATACAACCCAGTATCCATTTGTATTGGAATACCGTTTTTATTCGCAATGGTAAGTACAAAATATTTGTAAACAAACAAACAGGCGAACAACCGATTAACAAGGGAAGTTCTGAAGCAGGTGGCCGATGTAATTTTTCAATAGAAATTTTCATTACCGGAAGAATTATTTTATTATGAATTAAGAAACATTTGTACTTCTTTGAACAGATATTGACAAGTTAGACACTCTAGATAGTATTTAACATATGTGTCGTTTTACCTACAGTATCTGGCCATGGCCAAAGGTTTACGTCACCTGCATTTATTTGCTATATATTTCATATACAAACACATTTTTTCAGAATTGTCGAAAGAATATTTGTTTATTTGGCCATAGTTTTGTTTTCAGCTGTTTTTGTTTTATTTTGATGTGAATACAGATAATAAAATTTTGCAATTTACTTTGTATGGAAACATAGCATGTAGAATAAAGCTATTAAAGGACCAACACAGATACTATAAAAGTAGACTAACACAATACAAAATAGAGAATAATGGGTTGATAAAATACAAAGTACAGAGAATAATTCACAATATAAAGAACAGAGAAAACAGAAAATGATATAAATAATAAAGAATATATGGAAATGATAATCCCTTAGGCTAATCCAGACCATCAAACATGTACATATTTTGAAACCTATAATTATTGCCCTAAGGAAAACACTTCTCAAAGTTTTACTCTTTTTACAGGTGAGAATATATTTTAAATCACCATGATCACATAAAGAATGTGAAGCATTTGGAACATCCATCTGCAACTTATAGCAAGGTTGAAGACATAGCCAATCCTTTTCGATATAGTAAAACAGTGAGAGTCAAGTTTTAGTACAGAAAGAAGCAACAGACATGTCATAAACACTGAAAATATTTACTCAGAAAAAGTGTATCCAGTCAGTATCTGGAAGAACTGTGGAGACATGAGCTGATTTTGTGAGGACACCATAGCAATAGATTGATTTATTTCACATTTGAGTATTGGAATGTGTATGTGAAATAAAATTTGTAGTTTATCCTGTTTCCAGTGTTTGTTAAATCTTCAATTCAGCAAAGAAACATTTAACAACACTATCTCAAGTCAATGCAATATAATTTGCTTTTTAACTATTAATATCATCTAGTAAATCTAGTTTGGTACATACATATACATTTCCCAAAAAATTCTGGACATACCTCATATACATGAATATATATAAAAAGAAGATGTGGTATGATTGCCAATGAGACAACTCTCCACAAGAGACCAATTCACACAGAAATTAACAGCTATAGGTCACCATATGGCCATCAACAATGAGCAAAGCCCATTCTGCATAGTCAGCTATGTATGCTTGCATGAGAAAAGTAATTTTATCCTACATGTATATACATGATATAGCTACTAAACATTATAAATGACCTGAACCAATGTGCAAGTGAGATATTTTAAGGACTTGGTACCTATCCATCTGTAAACTTTAAAAAATCTTCAGATTAATATATACCAACTTGATAATAATAATCTGTGGGTCATGCAGTTTTAAATTGTATATTGTAAATTCAGAAATTTATACATGGTATACGGCATTTATTATTGTAAATTTTGAAGAATGGACAAAAATGTGATATTAATTATTGTGATACTAACCCAGTCGCATTATTTCCATTGATATACAACTTTCTGAATTTACAGTAAATAAAATAATATGTCAGTGAGACAGCAACCCAATAAGCCTAAGACGGAATTTGTTCCAACCAAACAACAATTATTGGTCACCATTAACAAGAGATTGTTGTTAGTAAAGATGGGCTTTTATGGCTTTCTTTGTACATTTACAGACTCAGCTGTTTGTTTTAAATAAGTATTGACACTTGTTAATATTTTTCCTGGACATAGAAAGTTGCATTTGAAATAAAAATTGTCCTCTCAATTTGTATTTCTTTCAGACTTTCTCATTATAATAAGTACAGGTAGTACTAGTAAAATATATCACAGTAGTAATGTGATGGTTGTTTTCATGATCTTAATCTTCAGGGTGAAATATTTGAGATGAAGAACTGCAACAAAAGTACTATTTGTTTTCCTAAGGTTGTGTAAGGTGTGTCGACTCATGATGCAGTACATCACATCCCTTAATTTTTATTTTTCATAGCTCCTGCATTTTGTATGTGAGCAGTTTTCATCATTCGATTTCTGTTAAGAAATTGGAAAAAAGTTGGTCTTTGTGCTCTTTAAGCCCTGTCACTTAATTATATAAGGTCATCTATGTTAAACTGAATCTGCCTACAAAACTAGATCGGGTCAGATTCCTGTCAGTGTAACTGTATAATTTGAAAAATCAGCTCTATGCTACCACTTTTGTACTGGCTATTTCCAGAGTTAAATATAACTGTTACAATAAATTGGTACATTTTGGCAATGTTTTTAATATTGAGAACATTTAAACCATTTAGGTTTCAACAATTTACATTTTCATTTTTTAGCATAATTTGTCTTATTTGTTCGAAGTATAAAATTTCTTATAAAAATGAGAAGAATTTATCATGTTTATAGTCTTAAAAAGTCAGCAATCGCACTGTAGTCATACTGCATAAGATTTTCAAGATTTTTCTGGGGTTTATTTGATTCTGTCATGCTTAGCTTCTGAACTTCATTGTGTAACCTGAAATTAAAAGGATACATGAACTTTTCTGAACAGCAAGATTAATATAAAATAAATACCTAGAACATACTTTCATGCAGAGGAAAAGTGCAAATTTTAACAAATATTTCATGTAGTTAAAAGGTCAAAATTTTACAATACATTAATTTAATATAAATATTAATAAATGCCATATCAAAAATCTTAAATTATCATCACACTGTTGTATATTTGTCTAGGGACAAGTTTTTTTTTAAATTATTTTTGTTTTATAAAACTGATGCAAAATAAAGAAAATAGCCAAAGACATTTATTTATATGGGGCTCTGAATAGAAGATACTTGGGAAGTAGTGTGACCTCCCACCCTCGGCATAAAATCTGAATGCTAAGCTTTTACCATTTCAATAATTATGATATGATCCTACCCAGAAGGATGAAATTCTGTCTATTATGACGGCCTCAACTAAACATTTAAGTTTGTACGCTTGTGGAAACAAAAATTTTAAAATCATGAATAAGTGTCATATATACACTGTATAATGAAACTGTGATATTGTTTACTGCAAGCAAATACATTAAAAAATATAAGGTGTCCTAAAAAATGAAGAAGTTTTATGATTCCTGTTTGAATGGTTTTACACAAGTAATTTTGGGGCCTTTATAACTTGCTGTTCGGTGTGAGACAAGGCACCGTGTTGAAGACTGTATAATGGTTTACTTTATAAATTATGACTTGATGGAGAGTTGTCTCATTGGCAATCATACCACATCTTCTTATATCTATATATGATGTATACCAAATGGACAGCAGCTCAAAAGAAAAGGTGACAAACCAAATATAGATGAAAACTTGCTCATCATAATGCAAAGACAAGTGCACGTGTCAAAACATTTATGAAGATTAGAATGCAGTCTATGCATTAACAGTAATCTGATGTTCAGTGGTTGTCGTCTGTTTATGTGGTTCATAAGTGTTTCTCGTTTCTCGTTTTTATATAGATTATATAATGGTTTTCCCGTTTGAATGGTTTTGCACTAGTAATTTTGGGGCCCTTTATAGCTTGCTGTTCGGTGTAAGTCTAGGCTCCGTGTTGAAGACCGTACCTTGACCTATAATGGTTTACTTTTATAAACTGTGACTTGGATGGAGAGTTGTCTCATTGGCACTCATACCACATCTTCCTATATCAACATACATCAAGCCCTTAGCCAAAGGGGGTCCAAGGGTTCTTACAAAACCCTTTTGAATCCTCATAAGCATTTTTAGTCTATTAAGGCCAAATAAAAAGATGTGTGTTTCCTATTACCCTACCCTCCCTATTTTTAAAGGCTAAAAATAGACTACCCTAGCCTCAATGTAATAAAATGGAAAAATAAAATTAAATCCGTACCTACTTACCATATTTTTTCAAAGATGTAATAGGAAACACACATATTATTTTTTGGCCTAACGTTGAGATTTTGTTTGTCGCAAGTCCATAGTGACCCCTTTGAAAATTCTTAGCTACAGGCCTGTACATTTCTTTTTAAATGTAAGTGAATGCATGAACAGTTAACTCTGTAGGCATATTCTAACCTTAAGCAGCAATAGAAATTACAATTTTGCAATTTTTTCACATGCAATTGATTTTCTTTAACTCTAGTACAAGCACACTCAGAGTCATGGACAAGAATATCTCCTACAATAAAAAGAATTCATGCATGATAAAACATATTGAAAAATATTTCTATTCCTATTTTTTAAGTTGTCTATCATGTTTATGTATCATGTGAAAATGTGTACATTCTGTATGTATGTGCCTGTCCTAAGTCAGGAGCCTGTAATTCAGTGGTTGTTGTTTATTGATGTGTTACATATTTGTTTTCATTCATTTTTGCATATGAATTAGGCCGTTAGTTTTCTCGTTTGAATTGTTTTACATTTGTCATTTCAGGCCTTTATAGCTGACAATGTGGTATGGGCTTCGCTCATTGTTGAAGGCTGTACGGTGACCTATAGTTATTACTTTCTTTGTCATTTGATCTCTTATGGAGAGTTGTCTCGTTGACAATCATACCACATCTTCTTTCTTATATGTACAGGTTTGTCACTTAGGATTTTTGAAGGCAAGTCTAGGGACTCATAATTTTTGGCCATGGTGAGTCCATCAGTGTGGAGAAGAAATTTTATTGCTATATATATAAAGTAAATAGTTGAATCAAGGAAATAAAATAAAATTCAAATTATTTTTAAACTAATGTTCAAAGAATGATATTTATATAAATACATGTTACATTTGATGCAACATTTGACAATTTTGATGCATCTTTGGACTCATTGAGTACAGACATATGTCTGGGCTCGCCTAAGTCATCTGTTTCGTCTCAGAGAACCTGCATGAATTTGCTAGGGTTTAAACATTATGATTTCAAATTGGCCTGCTACACACAGCTTTTATAAGTTTGTCATATTCCAAAGAAAGTAGGCCAGTGAAAAATTATACAATTATTTTAAGGGACAACCTTAACAGTCAAGCGTCTAGCATCAAGTGTTAATAACTTATATCTATGGATTTTGTTTCAGGTATTACATGTATTTATTATCTTCTCTGTCAACTTCTAAGGAATATTAGTAATAAAAGGCTTTGCCATATTCTTTTAAAAATACATTCATACACTGAAATAGTAAACATGGCATATGTATAGACTCATCTCTTCCCTATGAATGTAGTTGTTAAAAAATCTAATTTATTCCTGTGACTGTGCTGGGACTATTATACTAATATACATGTAGTCCCAGGACTGTGGGATCTACTTTATTATATTGAAAGAGACAAAAATGTCATTTTAAATGAGAAAACAAGTTGAATAATTTTACCACTGTTAATTCCTTTTGCAAAATGTTTACCGTCAACACAAAGTTTTTATAATGAAATGATTTATTATCGATCTGCCGATTTCAAGTCTGGCAATCACCAAAACATGATATTCCTCTGTCGTGTGAGAAGTGTATGTACTACTTGCGATGGCAGGTACACGTTTTACGCTCGTTTGACATGATGAAATCCTAATTAACTTAATTGCCGTTTTAAAAACAATTTCAAACTTTCTAATGCAATGTAGACTTTAACTAAACAAAATTATGACATGTTAACAAAATTTTTGTACGATAACTTACCTTTCAACCTTGTCAACATCCTCATCTCCACGTGTGTCTATCGCATCTATTTGTAAACAAAATTAAAACGCTTACGTAACCACCGTTAGTTCACTGTCCCCACCTAGGGGAAAAGTGGCGAATGAAACCATTAGATAAAAAGAATATTTTAGGTGAAAATGTGAGTTTGTTTTATCTATCATTGAATAATATAATAGTATCAATATTATCATATGGGGAGCTTGAAACAGTATCTTATGTATAGGATATTCACGATTTACAAATAACCGTTTTGTCCTATTAGAATCGAAATATCTCTCGGGATTAAAAATCGAATATAAATGCCCAACCACATGGTTATATGAAAACAAATCTACGGCTGCCATGAAATATTCCTTAAACAACCAAGAGACAAACAAAAGTCTACAAAAACAAAATAGAAAATTAAAGATCGAGCAACACGAACCCCACCAAAATTCTGGGTGATCTCAGGTGCTCTGGAATGGTAATCAGATCCTGGCGCCCGTTGTGCATTCTGTTGATGTACATCTATGTAGGAAAGGAAAATGAAGATTTTGCTCTTAGTAATTAAAACATTTGCACTAAAAGGAACGTTAAACTAGCACGTGTTGGCAGCGTGCCATATTCGCTTCATATTAAGATTCAAAATAGCACCTGTTCGGATGATCAGGTTAGATGGTGGAGAGCTAAATTTTGTACCTTATCCAACAAACCCTTTTCCCAGCGACAACCAAAATAGTCCGTTCTAAGAGAATTTTGTTATACATGGATATATTTAGTAAAATTATCATCCTTTACGACAGATAAAACAGCTTATCTGCAAGGTATACCATCTATTTGCCATCATACATCATGTTCTGTGTTACAACTCTAGATAAAGCCGACGAGGAAAGGCATTACACGACTAACGACAGCTATATTATATAGCCTAGTGGTTCGAGTAGTCTAGGAGCTGGACACAGTGCAGACGGTGTTACCACGATGTCTTAGATGCAGGGTTCTAATCCCGCTGAGGGAAAAACAAAATTAGATAACGCAAATTTGCAGATCTAACATTGTTGGGTTAAATTTGAGACGAAGTATATATATATATATATATATAAGTCTAAAATTTGCACAACGATACTAACTAATATAAGATGGTATTATACGAAGATGTTGTTATTAAATCGTGTTGACAAATATTTCGGCTTAACAAATAGCCTTCTTCGGTGTCAATGAGTTTAACAATACTGATTGTAGGTTAAAATAGATCAATAATACAGGTAAGTTTTAATCTATTGATTTTAATCCATAATCTCGAACATCATAATATAAACAAAACTCGATACTCTAATATACGTGACTGTGTATATTTACATTCCAAAATGAGTGAAAACAAAACTTAGTATTTCTTATTGATGCCGTTTGGATGATGTACATTTAGTTCCTTTATCCAAAAGCTTTCCGAACCTGTCGCTGGGCATCACTCCAGTGAATGTTCTGTTCAATCACTAGGATTTTCATGCGATTAAAGTCATCAAGTTTGTGACCTGATTGTCTGAAATGCTGAGAAACTGGGAGAAGTGGCTTTTAGAGATATCACTCCTATGGCCATTGAGGCGTTTGTGGAAAGGCTGCTTTGACTCACCAACATATTGGAGGCCACAAACCGAACATTCCAGTATGTAAATAACGTTCATACTTTTGCAAGTAACATTGCAAAATATCTTATAGTTATTTTCGGTTGCCTTACTGTGAATGTTGATGAATGCTGCATCTGTAGGCAGCATTTGCAGCGTTTTTCCTCACACGAACGACATTCTCCAGAAGAACTTCTATTATCAGACACTTCAGCCCGCACTAGCAGGTTCCGCAGACTGTTGGGTTGCCTAAAAGCTATCATGGGAGGCTGAGGAAAATCTTGGATAGTTTGGAATTCTTTTCAACTGTTATAATATATATATATTTATTGTTTTCGTTTATTGTTGTTGGTTTTGTCGATTGAATTTTTTTTTTGCATTTTTAATCATGAGGACTATCATATCTTTCCTATACAGTAAGAATTGTGTGCCTTGTTGATATTACTTAACAGAATGACTTCATGTTTGGTCACCAACTTGACAGTGATGAGTTGTAACTTGAAAATTGACCTGTCGTAACTAAGGAGTCAGTCGCCATATAAGACTTTCTGAAATCCATAAATGTTCGATAAAAGCAAAATAATCTAAAATGAAACAACGTCTACATCAAAACTACATTTTAATATTATATTATCTAAATTTCAAGCGAACAAGAAACGGAATAACCTTCAGCTTGACAGTTTTCATGTGTATGACGTTAATGCGCAAAGATCATTCATGATATTTCGCGGAATTTTATTTTATTTCAGTTTTATACATTTTCCAAGCTTTACTGCATTACTTCTTTTTGTTATGCATTAGAATAAAATAACAGATATGTATTTCGTTTTTCTATCTCAATTTGCTTGGAACCCTGGTTTAAATGCATGTTTACTGTGCACAGCGAAGGTTTCGAAAGTAGTTTTCAAGTATTTGTAGATATGCAAATCATATTAGAATTGTTGTTTTATACATATATTTCAGATCAACAAGAAGTTATTATTCCGTTAGTTCTCAAATTCAGCTTAAATGTGATGATGACTTAAGAGTTAACAATATTGAAGTTACAATAAGACGAAGCAACACTACATGTTTGACAGCTACTGAAGAGTGTACCATACCAATGCACGCCATTGACACTATTGAGGAAGAATGCACCAAACAAGTATCATGTGAAGTTGATATACGTAATACTACAGATATTCATTATTGTCTATATAGATATGGTTTTTCAACGTGTGGTATACTTGCAAAGGTAAGTGTTCAATTGAATGCTGGGGAAAGGGGTTTGATATATGCGTAATGCATATGCACCCGAATTATGCAAGCCATGTTATGAAAACAAGTTTTATATCTAGTGACTTCACTTTAAATTTTATATATTGTATATGAACGTGATGCACGTCTTCGATATAGACCTATTGTGTACGGATATCCTTTAAACAAATAAAGTGCTGCTTGTTAACATATATATTTTATATCCAAATGCTTATACGTATTCATATCAACAATACAAAAAAATGTAAGATCATTTTATGAAATCCTTTAGCATAACAATAAGTCATTTTTGTGTGTTTACAGATATTTTAGATTTTAGTTGTGATTTCGAGTCAGGCTTGTGTAACTGGTCCCCTGGACATGACGAAAATAGATTTAGGTGGAAATATGGAAATCGGTTAAACGATCATTTTACACACCACCTGTGGATCATACAAGTGCATGTAAGTTTTACCAATTTAGTTCTCCTGTAGAATATTAAATAAAGGTGGTCAATACAAGAGAAACATAGCAGGCATCGACATAAACAAAAAGAGTACAACTACAAAATTGTAAAATGCTTTAGAATTTCATTGAGTCACAGTTTTCTGCAGCAAACACAAAGTATTTCAATAGAAAAAAAAAAAAAAAACAATTGTTATACCCTTTTAATTTGTTTAAGGTGCTGTGTTATTTCCTTAACTTGCATGACACTTTGATAGATCTGTCTTTCAAAATCGAAAATACGTAAGTAGACGAATATATTTTTATTGATTAGTGAAAAGAATGTAAAATAAGCATTCTATTTTATTCAATGAAATTGACATATCAATTATTCGTCAATGTCATACATTTCTACAACCTAGCTATAATGGTTATTCAGATTACATTAATGATATTACAGTAAACATTAAGTATTTTCATTAAAATGTATCGATTTATCACAATTAATGACAGTGTATGTCTTTAAATCGAACACATATAAAAACAGAAAAGGAAACAGAAAGATACATTGCCGAGATAAATCTCGTTACATGTTTGGGAGTAACCAATAAAAACTTCAGTTTGTATTACTGTTTTATCTCGTGTCTTCTACATTTGACTCTTACAAAGCATTACAAGTTAGCTGCTTTTATTACATAATTGATTAGGCATCCAGAAGAAAATTTACAGTTTGTGCATGCGGGAGCAGACATAATGTCATGTACAGTTACTGTAGTACTTTGTCTTTTGAAGTTGTGTATTGCTTTTGAGTACTACAGGGTTTTGTTTATTTAGTATGTCACGATATACGTTTTGACATGACAGTTGTTTCGGTACGCTTCTTGATATGATAAACTCTTAGTTTGCCATCGCAGTACTAAGATTACATTTCATTACTCTCAATAAGCGAGTCTGGTTCATAAACTGATTTACTCCTGGCACAATTAATTTGCTGAAAAATTAACTTACAATTAATAAATTGACTGATATAAAGTTCAAGACTGGTATTTAAAAACCAAGTATTTAACATGTTTAATTCTAAATTTTGGTTTCTGTATGCACGAATGCGCATGCAGAAGATTTTTAAAAATTTTACGCTTTGATTTAAGCTCTGTAATTATATCTAAATAGTGAGTTCATTTCACAACTAAAATCAAATTCGCTTCTTTGCGGATATTCTTTTGCTAAGTTTTAACCCCTATAGAATATCAGTTAACGCAGAATCACACTATCATATCAAGACTTATATCGTTTTATGTTCACTTGTTTAAGTTCTTAAAGGTTGCACTTTGTAAATATAGCTGTTTCACAAACCACGCCTTCTTTTGAGGAGATATTCAATATTCATAGATATTTTGTTGTGTTTACCTCTTGGTTCTCATAGAGACACAACTTGGGAATTTTACCAGTATAAATACACATGGATACATGTAGTGGCTAAATTGAATTCTGAGGAAGTCCTAAGTGAAGGAGGGATAGTACAGAATTTCAGTATAAGTTTAAACTCCTAGATTTTCGAGGCATATAAATGTTGAAAATATGTAGCACAGCCCTATGTGTTGACCTTTAAAAAATAGAAGTGCATATGAACTTTCAATTCTAGGATATATTTTTTACGAAACTTCATAGTAAAAGTGGCACAGTTTTAGCCGTTCCTATGGGAAATTGCTATGTCTATATTTACAGAAGTGCAACCTATAAAAGTGAACCCACGAAAATGTAATCGTACCTATTGTATTAATTGTTACTCTGTTCTCGTCCTGTTATACATGCAACATTGACACTGGACATGAAGCAAGCAACAATCAATCAAGCAATCATGAATAAAATACAGCCTTTCATGTAACAAATAACATATGTTAGTACAATTGTTTAGTAAAATTGGGCTTTACACAGCACCATGTATAATCTGTTCGTGATACATATTGTAAATATATCAGTGGTAATCCTTATAAATTTCAGCAACTGCAGGTGAATATGTATATATCTATGAATCAAGTTCTGAATTTGGTGACATTGCAAACCTAGAAAGTGGATATATCATTGCTATGAAGCACCAGTGTCTATCCTTTTGGTACTATTCGACAAATTCTAGAGACAATGTATATGTATACCAAAACGAAGAAAATTTATTTGATTTATCAGATTATGTAGAAAGAAAATGGCATCATATTCAAATTTCTTTAGACAAGAAGGCATATAATTCGTACAAGCTTGTTTTTAAAGTGAAACGTGGGAGCTGGAGGATAGTCATTTCGGTGCGATAGTTATTGATGACATCTTAATTGAAAACCAAAAGTGTAACTGTAAGTATATACGTACAGCGGAAATCTAGTGACAAAATATTACCTCCCTGTAAACACTGGAAACTAGATCTTTTCAATGTTTGTCCTATCTTAGCAAGGACGCTATCAATTAAAAATTCACGGAAAACGTTCTGGTAAATAATAAAACTAGAAATAAGTTGAAATAAAACAGAACTTTCATTTAATGTAATCATTTCCCTCCTTAAATAGCAAACGACGAGTACAGCAGTCTAAAGGATCTTGGTGTAAATTTGGTTTAAAATGTTGCTATGCAAATAAATTCTCGAGTACCAACTTGATTTATTTTTGTATACCTCTATGGAACATGCTAATTATCCGTATATATATATATATATATATATATATATACAGCTAGATCAGAGAAAGTCGGGGAAAAAATTCCAAAGGACTCGATTGATATGCAGCAAAGATTGACACTTGAAATTAAGTTACTAAGCAAATTCAAACTGACCTTATCACGATGTAAACATTGAACGTGAATAGATCGAGAAGACCGCAAATACATGTACAAAAATCGAGACGACCTTTCCTTAAGGTTCTTTAAAAATAATAAAAGATGCCTACTTTATAATAATATTTATCTTTAATGTTTTAACCTGCACAGACAGACTTTTATATTGTTATATTCACGAACAGACAATATTTCTATCTTGCATTTTCATTTGACAAGAGCAGACCGGTGTACTCGAAAAATAAGTATATTTTGGAAAATTGTAACATGATAAGGACTTTGTGGAACACTCCAAAATTGGTGACCCGAAAGAATTTAGATTTTGTATGTACATGATTTTTTTTATCAATATGCAGCAAAGATTGGCATTTTTAGATTTCAGATTCACAAGCTTCTGATGCAATTATCTCGATAAATACTGACCATAAAACATCGTGTATTTGCATGTATATTTCTAATAACACAGTTTAACTAATAATTTCTTTAATCTGTACAATTGTTATTTAGAAATAACTTTTGATCAGTGTCGTCACCGTCATTGTTTTATTATTGATTTTCTCGACTTTATCATAAGAAGAAGTAATTATTTTGTTCTTTTCACTAGATTTCCACTGCGTAATGAATAGCTTCAAAGTTTTTTTTAATGTGCTAACCATCTCAGCGAGACCAAAGCAAATTAGCAGAATCCTTTTATTTTCAAAAGGAATGCACAATCGTACGAATTCACTTATGCTTACCAATAATGGCATTAAGTCGTTTTGTTCTTAAAATGTCTAACTTTCTCCACAACAAAAGGAAATACTTCACACATGACAGAGTATACATTGTATTCAATGTTTGTATATAAACATGTACATGTATAATTAATGGGGACTTATTTTTCTTCCACAAATGGTCACACAGGAATGTTATTTGTACATTAAAAGTAAGAGAAAAGAAAACAAAATTGAACACTTAGACAAAAGAAATAAAGAATAAGAATCTTATAATCATTGCCTTCGGTGATTTTCACAGTGTGTAATTGCACTACAACAATTCTTAAATGTGTTTAGATATTCTTCATTATTGGACCAGGCCTGCATTTCTCTAAATTCTAACGACTGAATTAACATTTATCGTAGATATAATGCATACGTTCAATTTAAGTGGTAAGATTTTTGATTGAACGCAGTCCTGGACAATTCATAACCGGTGAAAAACAACAACAATAACAACAAACAAGAACATGAATGTTCATAGTGGCATAAGAACAACACAGAGAGTAATAGACTTCTTCTTGTGGAATTACTTTCAAATGTGCGAAATCGATTTGATGACGCCGTCGCAATTTCTACGAATTTGGGTGGCTATACATGTATAACGTGTATAGGCTATGCTTTTTAAGCATTGTTATCTGTCATTACTAGTGTATTATATGTTCTAGGTCAAATATCAAGTTAGTTTAAAACGGATACGCCCATTACTCACAATAATTGTGTTCATTGAATTAAATGATAGTAACTGTTATACAATACCTGGAAGCGATTTGTTTCATATAAATAGTAACTCAGAACCTTGAAAAGTCAACTATGATTGATTTGTTATCTACTTTTATAAAAACAGAATGTGGCGACAGTACGAAAAGCGTTTTAATAAATTATATTCATGTATCTTGAAGTATAATATTTATAAGTGCTGTTCTACGTGTAATACAGTCATGTAATTTGTGTATGTCTGTATTAACACAACAACTGAAAATGTAATCAGTTTTATCAAATGAAAACTTGTGTGTCACATTTCGATGTTTATAAATTTTGTAAATCAAATAAATTATAAGAATTCGGAATGTTTCAAATGAATCAATGTCTACATTCGAAATTTCTATTTTTTTTTTGTATGAAATAAATTTGGATTTTAGGTTAACCACATTGATATTTTGTGTTGTGGGTGCACCCTCATAAATTTTGACAGATACTATTAAGTTTATATATTTGTTAATTTTAATATTTTACAAATGTATGTGGACTGAACAAGACAGTGCTACCACATCCCGCAAAATACTGTCGGTCTTTTCTGAGGTCAAACAAACTTTACCTCTGAATACAAAATTTTCTTTTGAAAATATTTATGCAGCATTACAGTTTGCTATTTGCTCGATTACTTTTTTTTACAGGGAGTTAAATTTGATTTTAAATTTGCTCGTATTTCATTTGTACTATTCAAAGACCTAACCGTTGACTGGCACTGACTTAAACAAAAGTTAAGGGTAAAATAAATGTGTATTTATCGACCGTCAATTTGAAATCTTACTTTATTGTGACGCCAGATCGGGCGTCGATTTGCGGAACAGACGTTCATTAAAGACCAGACGTCGATCTGAGTCCAACATTTATATCTAATTAATATGTAAAATGTTTGTAACCGACCAGCATTCATAATAAATTTATATATTTACCAAATATATTATAATTAATAAAGTCACAATGAAAAAGTTCCTCTATACAGAATTAAGTTCTTTTCAAAATAAAGCAAGATTATCATGATTATGTAAGTATTAAAATTAATAATTTTGAAAAGACTAATTAACATTTCTCTGTTACAGTTACTTTGGCACCATAACCATAAAAATTCTCCTATATCAAACAATACCGGACACACTAGTACAAAATGAAAATAATCTTTAACTTCATTTGTATTACAAATTTTACACAACTTATTTTCCCTTGACTGATTTTCATGTCTACCTTTTTCTACCTTTTTCTATAGCAACCTTATGGTTTGAACATAAGATTGAAAAAATCAGATCTAAGATTATATGACAGTTTCTGTATATTTTCATTTATAAACAAATATAATCTTTAATGTTTTAGTAAATTGCACATTGTGATGAGATACCAATGCTGATCAAGTTTAAAATCTACATCTTTAGTCTCTGTTGGAATTATAAGCAATTTTGTATTTTCCACACCTTGATTTTCACATACTACAACAAATCCAGCTGAAAATAATAGTCTTTGCACTTTAGTCCACCAATTTTGTAGGTCCATGTTCATTCATTTTAAAACATTGTATGGTATCATAATTTCGGTAGTCTGCTATCATTCAGGCTATGTAAATGAAGAAAATATTTGATAGGTTTACACATAATTAACTTAAAGTGCATGATGGCCACATTCACTTCTTGTTGTATGATTATTAGTCTTTAACCCATTCCTACTATTTACATTGTTTTAGAACAGTTTCCATGTCTTTCACTTTATCTGTACCCCATACTTCAGCGCTATAATAAAGTGTAGGAGCAACCAATGGAGTAATATACAAATTAAATACAAGATTCATATCTCTAGTTCTTAGTTTACACATACAATGTTTTATATCGCTTCTTGTTGTCTTTATCTACAAAATATAGTAACAAGGTTACTTCGTGCAATGTCGATTTCATGTACGTCACTTTTCTGCACAATTCTGCGTTCGTGTAGGGTGGATAATACGTTTTATTTTTGTGGTAACATTTTTATAACTATAATTGTAGCCATTTTTAGCTGCAGTATAAAACTATATAAGGTCAATGTCATAAAATATCAAACCCGTATAACGGTAAACCTCTCCTTTCACAGTTGCAAAGCCTCTTAACAAAAAGTTGATATTTTTCTGACCAGCACCTAATATTGTATATATTTATCATGTTCAGAGCTTTTCACATTGCATTCTGAATGTTTTGCAACAGCAAGTCTATTTCAATTTATTGGAAAATATATTCCTAAATACTTGTAATAACTGAGAACTTTTAAAATTCTTTTTTGAAGTAACACTTCTCATTTTAGACAATTTGATTTATCTATGTTGCCGGTCATACAATGTATCAAACTTGTCACACTACTTACTTTACTTAAACAGTCAATTCTTCTCTGTAGGTCAATTAATGTATCAACTGTAAGCATAAGATCGTCTACGAAGAGAAGCAGCATAACGTTATGAATGTTCTTGTGTATTAAAATGCTATTTCACCGCTATTCTCAATTTCAGTTGCAAGCGTATTTAAATACATTACAAACAACAATGAACTTAAGATACAAACTTGTCTCACACAAGAATTACATATGAAAATTTCTGATAATGCATTAATTGTTTTAACTTTTGCTTTAACATTACGATACATATTTTGTAACCGCTTTATCATTCTACCATATAAATAAACAAAATGTAAAATAAACTGTGAACGATAGATGTATACCACCAAAGGCTTTGCTGAAATCAATAAATGCACAATACAGAACACATGCTTTGTTCAATAAATATTTCATAATAATACCATATGCCTCTCATATATAACATAAACTTGAAAGAAAACATTTACCTGGTTTCAATTTAAAATTTGCTTCTCGAAATTTTTCAAAACTAATCTAAAAATGTCAATGCATTTTAAAAGTCTTGCCAAATACCGTAATGTCGTCGATATAGCACAAGCACCTCTTAAACTGATATTAACTCCATTATTCTTTCAAATCAAGAACCAGCATCTGTCAAACCAAACAGAAGCACATTGTATTCAATGTGTCCAATATTTGTCGGTAATGTGGTCTTTTATATGGCTTTTTCGAAACCACCTCATGATTCTAAACAGGAGAAAGGATATTCGTTGTATTTCGTTACAAAATCGAATGGAATTGCCCTCCTTTTAACAACCACAAAATGTGTAACCCAAGGCGTTTCAATAGGACCTATAATAATTTGATCTAACATTTTCTGATTTTTTAGTTTCAATGACCCTTCGTTCAGCAATGTGAGCTCTAAGTTTTATGAGTATCGCATAACCAGTGTCAATTACATGCTTTTCTAAAAAGTACGGCTCAGATTTCCGTCGCGTCCCACTAATATACATTGTATCTTGGAACTTAATCAATAAGTCGTGATATATAGATTTCTTATTAGTTGCTGCGAATTTCCGGGTAAAGCATGTTAATGTTTAGGATCTATTCCAATATTCCCCATTGATGGAAGTTTTACTGGCTGTATACACTACTGCAACACTCTGTGAAAAATTAACTTTCAACGAAGTTCTATTTATTACAGACATTTGATACGTATTGTTTTAGGTGTAATTGGCGAGTACTCCCAAATATGTGCTTTGTGTCTTTCGTGTGTTAGTTGCTTGTTGTGCTTTGTAACGTTGTTATGAGTTAAGCCTTTTCAAATTTTTTTTATTAAGTTCTTATGTTGTGCTGATGAACCGATGCCCAGGTTTAGAGGAGGGTTGGACATCCGCGTGCATGTATTGTTCCGCAACATTTTGTGTTTCTCTGTCCCCAAGTCAGGAGCCTGTAATTGGCTGGTTGTGTTTTGTAACCATATATCATATTTGTTTTCGTTTATTGTTTTGTACATAAATCAAGTCGTTAGTTTGTCTCGTCTGCATTGTTTTACAGATGTTATTTCGGGACCTTTTTAGTTTGTTATGTAGTATGGGTTTTGATCATTGTTATAGGCCGTACGGTGTCCTATTGTTGCTAACGTCTACGTCATTTGGTCTCTATTGAAGAGTTGTCTCATTGGCAATCAGACCACATCTTCTAAGTTTATTATTATTCCTACCCTTTCACCTACGTAAGGAATTTAAAAACTATGCGATATATTACAGAAATCCAACAAAGATTGTAGCTTGAATTTCTGTTGATAGCGTCGTAAGCGATAAACTCAATGCCAAACGCACCTAGTTACGTTTAAGCTATTCCTATTTTTTCGAATAAGGACTTGTTTACCGAGCCCAGAAATTTAGATACGATCTGGGTAAACTTATCAATCGTTTAAATAAATTTATTCTTAAAGATTACAAATTCAACACTATAATTAGATCTTTGAATATTGTTTTTATTAGTATTGGTATTGATTTTGTTATCAGTAAATTAAAATAAAACCAAATAATATTTGTATATACATATGCACATTCATTGCTCTACAATCTGACGATACCTGTATCTTGGCATTGTACAAGTTCCATGGATGATGGATGTGTGCTAAATGATATTTTAGTCTTAGATGCATGTTTTTATTAGTTGTCATTGGCTTTGAACTAGCTGTCAGTAACTGCGAGTACTCTCAGATCTGTCTTTTTGTGGGTATGTATAAATACCCTGACACGTCCGGTCTGTGTTTTGCTAGATGTTTTTGCCTTGGATCGATCTGATAAGTTAAGCCTCTTTCAACTGTTTTTGTATAGTTTGTCTTATGTTGTACTGATACACCTCTCCCAGGTTAGAGGAGGGTTTTACCTTTACCGTATCGCGAAATCGGACGAGTGGTAAAGTCAATGGAGGACTATATAATCGGTTGTACATTTCAACCGAATATCAGGACGGCTCTTTGTGGTTGATCCGGTTGTTAGCATGCTACCCTCTGCAACTTTTCTTGAGAATCTCTGCCTTCTCTAATTTGCGGTGGGGTATTATTCGAGTCAGAACCTTCCGTCGAGTAACCATACTTTAAGTTATATTTTACAATCGAATCAAGGCTGCTACTATTTTTACGCCTAAACAAATTTTATCCAATTCTTTTCAATATGACTAACAAAGGTCATTACTCTAGTATTTGCCATTTCGAAATAAAACAATCTTTTGAACTTATATCTTTTCACCTTCTGCCATTTAGAATTTTTGAAATTTTATCGACATGTATGAAGGTGTAATACCAACCAATCACAGTACGTCACATCCGGTTGCATACGAAAAATGGTAAAACAAAATATTCCCTTGAATTTGACAGTTGTTGGAAATTAATCCTACATTTCATTGCAGTAAAAAATCTGAGTCATAAACATATATATTGGGTGTTTCAAAGCACCATTACTTTTTATTTGGTTTTCTGTAGAATATTTTGGAAACTTGAGGTTACATGGTACCAAAGCTTGTACACAGGAAAAAAAGGGTGAAAATTTGATTGGTTAACTTCCAGTGGTGGTTATTTTCTTATATGCAATGAAATGTTAAGTGACATTTTGTCGATAGTACTGGACAGGATAAACTTTACTCATGTTAAATATTTATTTATTTGAAACAAAGATAAATATTGCACAATTTTTAAAAGTGCAAATTTAAAAAGACTAATAGGGAAAATCAATGGTGGTTTTACACCTAATAAGGAAAGCTGCAAATGCACCTTTGACCTTGTGTGTACTCTCAGTTGCTAAAATTTCATGATATTTAGTGAAATATTACAAAATGAAATATTCTGAGTGGATAGATTCTCAAAACACATTTAATAAGAAAATTGATTGAAATGGGATTGGAAGTACTTGATAAATTGCATGCTTATATTGGTGTTTTCGAATCTGTTCAAAGTTTTGATTTTTCTACCCTATATACCACTTTGCCTCATAATCTTATTAAGAAAAAATCACACACCTAATTAAATGTGCATTTAAAAGTCAGAATGCGAATATATATGTTCAAACTCTTTTACAAATGTAAGTCATTTTTTAGTAACAACAAACAAAAGAACTATGTCAATTGGACCTGCTTTGATACTATAACTGCCCTTGAATTGATAACATTTTGTTCGCTTTGGAGATTCCGTATATCGTCAAGTTATCGGAATTCCAATGGGGACTAACTGTGCACCATTTATTGCGGACCTGTTACTGTATTGTTATGAGTTACAATTTATGACTAAAATCAGCAAAGACCCATCGAAACAACATCTGATACAAAATTTAATAACTCTTTTAGATATTTGGATGATATATTGGCTCTCAATAATGACGACTTCAGTATGTACACTAAAGAGATTTATCCTGCTGAACTGACTTTAAATAAAGCTAATATTAATAATGAAGACGGCCCTTTCCTTGATCATGATATCTATGTCTTATACGGGAAGCTTAATACCAAAATTTATGACAAAAGAGATCATGATGTTTCATTTCAATTGTTAATTATTCAATGGTGACGTTCCTTGTCACCATCTTATGGTGTTTATATATCTCAACTTGTTCGATTCGCTCGTGTATGTAACAACGTATTTGATTTTAACGAAAGAAATCTCTGTATTACTGAAAATTATTACACCAGGGCTTTCGATATCACAAACTTGTCAAAACATTTACTAAATTTTATCATCGGTACACGGACATTATTCGTAAATATAAATCAACATGCAGACATCTTACACGTTCAGGCATTTCACATCCAATCTTTTATGGTAATATTCTTTACAAAGCACAAAATTTTCGGCATTCACCTCAAAGCTAACCAAACCTGTAAACAAACTTAATCAGAAGTGATAAAGTTACGATACTGTTGTCAGGTCATTGAAGATGGCATATTTTGGTATTAATATTGATTCACTCATAGGGTCTTTGCATCGGAAACAAACACATTTGTTCTAAATGATACGGCTTATGTTCTTCTCATATATTTTATGATGGTATGATACTAAACCCTAACGGGAGGGATCGTTCTTGATTTTCATAGGATGAAGACATAATCTTTCAATCAGTTTAATTGAAGTCTGGAGCTGGCATGTCAGTAACTGCTAGTAGTCCTTTGTTAATTTATGTATCATTGTCATTTTCTTAGTTTCTTTTGTTACCTATTCTGACATCGGACTCGTACTTCTTTTCAACCGAGTTTTACTGTGCGTATTGCTGTGTGTTTGTTTAATCTGCATTGGCTAGAAGTATAAGGAGGTTGAGATCTCACTAAACATGTTTAACCACGCCGCATTTTTCCGCCTGTCCCAAGTCAGGAACCTCTGGCCTTTGTTAGTCTTGTAAGATGTTTTTTTTTAAATTTTAGTTCATTTATATGTTTAGGAGTTTAGTATGACGTTCATTTTCACTGAACAAGTACACATTTTTGTTTAGGGACCAGCTGAAGTCCGCCTCCGGGTGCGGATTTTCTCGCTGTGTTAAAGACCCATTGGTGGCCTTCGGTTGTTTTTTTTTCTCTTTGGTCGGGTTGTTGTCTCTTTGACACATTCCCCATTTCCATTCTCTTTTCAAAATCTGACAATTGTACACAACCTGTGGCGAGATAAAAAGCCCGGTGACCCATACTTTTATTATATTTTGAGAAAAGCATGACATAATAATGTATTAAACAGGTCAGGGACACTTCCTTATATGGATATGCATAAATTAGCATACTTATGTCCTCGAATATGTAATTGTTTATTTACGTATGACGCAATTTTACCTGGGTTTTGACCATTCCATTAAATGAATAACAATGCATGATGGACTACTACGTGTTTACGATCAACCCGAGAACACGTGTTATTTACTGAAACACAACACATTTTTTCATGCATTGCGGGATAAACAATTTCGCTTAGTTTTTCATTTTTGTATCCACATTTTAGTCCGTGATATAAAGTATTCGTTCCATGCTCAGATTAACGAAGAGTTGTTTTATGTCAAGAAACGAGTGTTTGAATTACCCGAAATATAGCCATTAATATGATTGATGATTACACGAAGATTTCAGGTATTCGTTCAAAAGACAACAACGAAACAACAGTGAAAAACACAATTACCCATAAGACAAACTTTCATTCAGATAGTTAAAAAATAAGGGATCCTTGAATTTTGGGTTCGTAAAAGAGGAAGACTTAGAGTGTGTCAAATATCTGTTTGGGTTAATAAAATTTCCAAAATTTTCATAAAATTGATGTTATGATATTGTACCTTTTTAGCTCACCCGGCCCAAAGGGCCAAGTGAGCTTTTCTCATCTCTTTGCGTTCGTCGTCCGTCGGCTGTCGTCGTCCGGCTTCGTCTGTTAACTTTTACAAAAATCTTCTCCTCTGAAACTACTGGACCAAATTTAACCAAACTTGGCCACAATCATCATTTGGGAATCTAGTTTAAAAAATGTGACTGGTGACCCGGCCAGCCAACCAAGATGGCCGCCATGGCTAAAAATAGAACATAGGGTAAAATGTAGATTTTGGCTTATATCTCTGAAACAAAAGCATTTAGAGCAAATCTGACAGGGTAAAATTGTTTATCAGATCAAGATCTATCTGCCCTGAAATTTTCAGATGAATCGGAGAACCTGTTGTTGGGTTGCTGCCACTAAATTGGTAATTTTAAGAAAATTTTGAAGCTTTTGGTTATTATCTTGAATATTATTATAGATAGAGATAAACTGTGAACAGCAATAATGTTCAGCAAAGTAAGATCTACAAATAAGTCAACTTGACAAAATTGTCAGTTGACCCTTAAGGAGTTATTGCCCTTTATAGTCAATTTTAACCATTTTTCGTAAATTTTAGTAATCTTTTACAAAATCTTCTCCTTTGAAACTACTGGGTCAAATTTAACCAAACTTGTCCACAATCATCATTAGGGTATCTTGTTTAAAAATGTGTCCGGTGACCCGGCCAACTAACCAAGATGGCCGCCATGGCTAAAAATAGAACATAGGGGTTAAATGTAGATTTTTGCTTATATCTCTGAAACCAAAGCATTTAGAGCAAATCTGACGGAATAAAATTGTTTATCAGGTCAAGATCTATCTGCCCTGAAATTTTCAGATGAATCGGACAACCGTTGTTGGTTTGCTGCCCTTAATTGGTAATTATAAGGAAATTTTACCGTTTTGGTTATTATCTTGAATATTATTATAGATAGAGATAAACTGTAAACAGCAATAATGTTCAGCAAAGTAAGATCTACAAATAAGTCAACTTGACCAAAATGGTCAGTTGACCCTTAAGGAGTTATTGCCCTTTATAGTCAATTTTAACCATTTTTCGTAAATTTTGTAATCTTTACAAAACCTTCTTCTCTGAAACTACTAAGACAAATTTAACCAAACTTGTCCACAATCATCATTAGGGTATCTAGTTTAAAAATGTGTCCGATGACCCCGCCCGCGAACCAAGATGGCCGACCAAAAAAAATAGTACATAGGGTAAAAGCAGTTTTGGCTCATATCTCTGAAACCAAAGCATTTAGAGCAAATTTAAGTCAACATGACCAAAATTGTCAATTGACCCCTTAAGGAGTTATTGCCCTTTATAGTCAATTTTTACAATTTTGAATTCATAAATCTTGTATATTTTTGTAAATTTTACAAAATATTTTCCACTGTAACTACTGGGCCAAGTTCATTATAGATAGAGATAATTGTAAGCAGCAATAATGTTCAGTAAAGTAAGATCTACAAACACATCACTATCACCAAAACACAATTTTGTCATGAATCCATCTGTGTCCTTTGTTTAATATGTACATAGACCAAGGTGAGCGACACAGGCTCTTTAGAGCCTCTAGTTTATGATTAAAAAGTAATTTAAATCGAGGAAGGGTATTTATTTATTAATTTGTTTTGAGAAACAAACACGTGTAATCGTCAATCAGGGCTATTTATAACCGACTATACGGTATGGGTTTTCTCATTGTTGCTGCCTATAATTGCTTATATCCACTTCATTTGAACTTTGGTGGATAGTTGTATCATTGGCATTCATACCACACCTCCTTATTTTTATATACAAACACCTTTCAGAATGATTGGTTTCCACTATCTTGAAAAGAGATATTTACTATAGAATACTGTGTAATATTTTTATATTTAGAATTTGACAGGTACAGAATGTATAAAACCTATATCATCTATCATATTTTATCAAAACTGCTCAAGACATTTCTTAATTCTTCTTTGAACATGTTATCAAAATCTATAAGTATTGATTTTTGCATATTTCAGTTTTTGGACTTTTTTCTATTTCAAACCGTTCCTTTGTTCTGAAGGTAATGAATCAATATTTTCCTCAATCATTGCAAGCAGCTGTAGTTTCGTTTTGTTTTCGTCTTTGAAAAGTTCGTTTTCTTCTCAAGTAGATATTGGAATTTTTATATTTTAACGGACTCGGATATTTGCCAATCTTAATAAAAATCATTTATGGTGCTATCATTACGTATGAAGATTATTTATACTTTTGTATGAAAAGTCACCGATGAATATTTTAAAATAAGATAAATATACAGCAAAAAAAAACTTTTTTTTTCTAAAATCCTGAAACTTTGATAAATATTAATTAATTCCAAAGAATTGTTATACACTTTTAGAACATACTTATGTAAAGAAGATTTTCCAAATGTTTTTTTACAAAATGCGCTTGTGTTTATCTTTTGAAACAAAAAGTTCGGTATGTCTTTCCAAAGGAATGCCGCTACAAGGCAGCACTCGCACCCGCAAAGTGGAAAGGGATTAATATAAGTTGCAATTACTTGTTTCCCAATACGCTATAAATAAATATGTTTAAACTAAAGGATAGAAATGTCCACAAAACCGAAGTTTTGTGTAAATGTTTAAAACTTTGACTCCATTTATCTCTTAAAGTAGCACATGAAGGTATATTTTTATTACATATTGGAATTGACTAGGTGAAAATTAGGTTGTATGCAAATTTTCGTAAAAATCACCGTGAGATTAAAACTGTATCGTATGCCCTTATACAGGATACAAAAAATCCAAAAGCATATATAGAGATAGACGTGTAACCCATTCCTTCAAACCGTTTTGAAATTAGAAATTTCACTGTTTCACGTGAAATTAATCCACAGATACAATGCATATCAATGGACAAAGCCTGTTCAACTACTTTTCAAGGCGAAAAGAAAGTCGAATCGTGAAGCCAGTAAACAATATTTTTAATCTGAGCATGCAATTTGAAGATTATGTTATATATTTTACATTAAAACATTCGCTGAACAAAACATTTATTATGCGAATCCCAGACACTATATTAGTTGACAGTTTTCCACTAACTCCACGGGTTTTAAGCGGTAGTAAACTCGTAGTAGCCCACAATGCATTGTAGTTCATTGAGTCAATTGGTCAGTTTTTCCAAGCCATGTTTACCTTCTATTTCGGAAATTACTATGCAATTATATTCTGACGTCAGGAAATGTAGAGTTCCCGACCTGTTAAAAGATTCTATGGATTTTAACTTATACCCCTCTACATTAAGTCTTAACTGTATGCATGCATGCTAAATGACCAAAACTGAAATACCATGTTGCAGCAATTTAAGGGCTGTAATTTGACATCAACACAATTTTCATAAAACAAATTTGATGTAAAATGATAACTAGCAACACATGTGACCAATTTACATTGTGAATGCTTTAATTTCTAAAATGGAATTTCACATGTTTTTCAGTAATAGGAACAGCACCACAAATTTATAGCCCCATTGCTTTCTATGTTAAATTCTGCAATTTCAAGCATTCATAGCTTATTTGTAATAAGTTTAATAAAAGTGGTAGTCATTTTATGTCAGAACTTTACCTCATCCTGACTTGTGCTAAAATTCAACATACCTTTAATTGCATATTAGAGCACACTGGTTCTCGGATGTTGGGTAGTACAAAACAGGTACTTTCTTTTACTATAAACAAGTGATAATACACATGTTTCATTGATTTCAGTCCAAACAATGCAAAGATTAGAAATTTAGGTTAAGTCTAACTGTAAGCATGCTAAATGACCAAAAAAAAAAAGGCTGAAATACCATATTGTAGCAATTTGACTGTAATTCAGACACCAACGAAACTTTTCATAAAAAAGTTGATGCAAAATGATTTACTAGCAACAAATGTGACCAATTTTCATTGTGAATGGTTTAATTTCTAAAATGGAATATCACATGCTTTTCTGCAATAGGAATAACACCACTAATGTATAGCCCCTTGCTTTCTATGTTAAATTCTGCAATTTCAAGCATTCATAGCTTATTTGTTCTAAGTTTAAAAAAAGTGGTAGTCATTTCATGTCAAAACTATACCTTATCCTGACTTGTGCCAAAATTCAACATACCGTTAATTGCATATTAGAGCACACAGGTTCCCGGAAGTTTGGTGGTACAAAACAGGTACTTCTGATCTGAGCAACAAGGCAAATATGTCCTATCTTAATTTCGTATTTGTTTTATTATTCAAAAGAAACTTTTAACATGGGTTCTAAAGTAATTCCAAGTCCTTAAGCTTTCATTTGATACTAAAATTACCCAAATCTTTTACTTATTGGCAAAGTTACAGCTATGCATAGGAAATATTTTGTTTAAAATATGTACTACTTTCTTGTATGTTCTTTCTGACCGGGCCGAATTAGTGGTTCTATACCTTAAATAACCATATTATCTTGTCGTTGAACTCTTACGGTTACAAAATATGGGGATGTAATGTTTTGACCGATCAGTCTATCGATTTGTAGTTTTGACCGATCAATCCATCATAACCTCCTTGTAGCCATGCAAGTACCTCTATTAACACGTTAATGAATGTGCTTTATATGGTTGGTTGTCTCTAGATAAATCTTATTTCGTAGAGGAATTGTTATGTTGATGGCATGTATGTGAAAAAGTAGAACAAAAATACCGAACTTTAAGGTGAATTGGGCTTTCGATACTTTCTGTTAACTTTCAGAAATATTATCATGATTATAGATAAACTCATCACACATAGAAACAGATTGTATATTGAAATTACCTCGATGATATCATCACAGAATTCACCTCGTTTGCGGGAAGTGGTTGGTACAATGCACACATCTTTATCAAACCAAAGAATTACAATTGGATATTAACTTCTTCTCTGTATTAAAAGAGGGACGAAAGATACCAGAGGGACAGTCAAACTCATAGATCGAAAACAAACTGACAACGCCATGGCCAAAAATAAAAAGACAAACAGACAAATAATAGTACAGATGACAGAACATAGAAGACTAAAGACTAAGCAACACGAACCCCACCAAAACTGGGGTAATCTCAGGTGCTCCGGAAGGTAAGCAGATCCTGCTCCACATGTGGCACCCGTCGTGTTGCTTATGCTATTACAAATCCGGTAAATAGTCTAATTCGGTAGGTCACATTCGTGAAAAGGGAAAGGTATTGTAGTTACGACATAAGGAACATATCCGATATCATCTGTGAAACGGTTATTCCATAACGGTCAACCAACTAACAGTATCGGAAACGACTAGTTTTTCAGAGTCGGAATAATGTGTCCGGGTAGGGTAAGAACGCTTTCTGCAGAAAGTTACCTTCTGACTTGGCACGTTGAAATTCACGCTAAGTGTGTCTGTCTAGTACAGAGCAGGGATTATATTCATTACATTAATATGATTTATTCCTGACATGCATGTTATTTATCCGCTGGATGTTAATCAATAATTTCTTATCCCTTGATGCTTGGACGATATCATGCAAATACAAAACTGTATTTATTTGTGAAATATCGAAATAAACATTGACAAATCATTTTCATCATTTATACGATCGAGAACAATATTTTTGGCATAAACATGATAAAAAAAACACGTGAGAGAGCATTATAGCCAAAAGGGTCAAAACCCAGCTGTTATCAACTTTCATGAGAGAATTGCAATCTTGATTATAATAAGATAAGTTATATATGAACTTGAAATCTACACAATGTCACTTCCGCAGTACTGTCTACTGGGTGAATGGTACCCTTGATGACTAATAAAATGCTATGGCCAGCAGCTGTACCCACCAAGTGACAGAAAATGAAAACAAAACGTATAACATCGACAAAACATGTGATTAAAGGTTATAAGCAATAATTATCAGTTATTTAACAACATTATGAAATAAAAAAAAGAACAAAGAGATGTTGTTTAAAAGTCAGCATCCATTAAACACAAAAGGTCAATGATGATAATTAATACAGGTGTTCATACAGTCTTTATATCGTTTAGGGTTCTGTAAAACGACTCGATATATCAATTTGTTACAATTTAAACGAAATAGAATAAAAGGCTGATTTAACATAATAACATTAATCGTAAACAAATATTTGCAGACAGTGGTCAGCTTCAATCATTTGACACCCTGGTACGTGACAGGCAAAATTGTACATGTTGCAGGGTTAAGCATGTTTTAGCGATTAACCACACCAACTACCTATACCGGGACAATGGTTTAACAGTACAATATTTGAACATACTATAAAAATCAGTTTGATTGGGCTGCACTGATCAGATGGATACAAAGATGAAAACAGTGTATCCGCTTATCATAAGTCATCGGAGTGAACCAAATACATATCCCATGTCTGTTGAATTCTGTATCCATATGTTTCCTTGATAGCAATACACAATATTTACATGTTGTTTCGATTAAAGAACGTTTATTTTCATAGTAGTCTTTCTAACATTTTTCTAACAAAGGGCACACTGTACAAAGTTCTGGTTAATAGAATAGGCGGAGAAGATTATGTGTATTAAATTGTTCATTGACAACTAAATATTCTTCATATTAACAAAACAGAATGTTCCATTGCTTTTTCATATGTCATAATTTTCTTTGTTTACCTGTTGACAGAAATAGTAAATAACCTTTTTATACTTTTAGCCTCTCTTTTGAGTGTGACTTTGACACTTATTCATGTCATTGGGATAGTCAGTATTTATACCAGAATAAATGGGTAAAGCAAAGTAGAGATAATGGACACTTTCACACTGGTCCAGGACATGATCATTCAACAGCATCCGGTAGGAACAATTCATATTAATATTATTTTATCGTAGAAACATCGTCTTAAGACACAATCATCTTTCAATTCTTCTTTCTATAAACGAATTTTACAACCATTTTACACTTCTTTCCGCAAGACAACGGTGCTGAACTTTACACCAGATCCAATGTTTGCTTGCTACGAAAGCATTTCGTCGCAAATATTTTTGAAGGAAGTTGAAGTTTTTGTCCACATAAACCACGTCACGTTTTGAACTGATACAGGGTACTACCAACCTAGTAAATTAACAACTATGATTTTCGTCTATTCAAAGCATATTGGTTGATTTTATATCTTTGCATTTAAAAACTTATGAACATTTTATTTATATGTTTACCTACCTATGATTATACCTTAACAAATGCTTGCAATTTTTATATGTCATCATAAGAGAGACATGTTCTAAGGATGCATGAAAGGTTCATTTTATGGAGGTTTTGGAGTTAAGTAAGTCGTCCATTTTCACTGAACTAGTACACATTTTTGTTTAGGGGCAAGCTGAAACCCGCCTCCGGGTGCGGGATTTTCTCGCTGTGTTCTTGACCCATTGGTGGCCTTCGGCTGTTTTATGCTCTTTGGCCGGGTTGTTGTCTCTTTGACACATTTCCCATTTCCATTCTCAATTTTATTATTATATGGTTAATACAGATTTATACAAACGATATTATAGATTTGTTCACCTTTGAATGATTATGTTTCTTAAGGATTTACAACCTTTGTATGCATCTTACGTGACAATACCACTTTATTAACAAGTCCTTAAAGGGAACATTTCAATGCAGAAGTGTTGTTTTGCTTGTCGGGAAAACATGATCCAGACATGCATATTGCAGCAGACAGTAATCGTTGTATTCGAAGCTCTCACCTAACTTACCACACCAAACGCTGTGTATGTAATAATATAAAGTACATGTAAAAATAACAAAAATGAAATGTTTCATGGGTATAAAAGTATTTTTCTCAGAGAAATATTCACTTTTGAAGACTTGATTTGGTGTAGTGGTTAGCACCTCTGAATTGATTAGAAAATGTATTTTAGAGAGGATTTCCCAT
Organism: Mytilus coruscus; assembly: GCA_017311375.1. Lineage (NCBI taxonomy): Eukaryota > Metazoa > Mollusca > Bivalvia > Mytilida > Mytilidae > Mytilus > Mytilus coruscus. Next base: position 38,400,032 of record CM029602.1, read on the forward strand.
TGTGGAATTATAAGGAAAGTATACATGTAGGGTGTAATATGCATGCTGTAAGTTCATCAGAAACAATATTCTTTTCTAACCCATGCATAGACGACCTTAATCGAAATTTTGCATAACTTTTGGTAGGTAGTTTTGGTTTTCAGTGCTCTAAAACTACTTTATATATTTTGCTGATTAAAGTTAAGCGCTACATATGGTTTTTAAACAGACGAAATGTGTCTGTCGTCATAAATTATAAGCCTGATATCTTTGATGTGTTTTTCATGTATTTATTAATGAACTGTAATAACTTATTTTGGTCAAGCCTGTCAGATTTGTTGGAGAAAAAGACTCAACCGTTCTACATTCTGTCGGCGGCGTCAGCATTGAGGTTCACTCTGTAGTTGATTGTTTTTAAACACCTATAACTTTGCCATACCTGCATTGAGTTTAACGAAACTTGCTAGGAAGCTTTTTCATAATCGAAAGACAGTATGCAAGATAAAATTGTAAAATTAATTTTTCTATTTTCTGTATTTTACAGATAAATGGACTAAGTTGAACATTACCATACAGTCGAACTTTTCTGACATCAATAACTTTGTCATACTTTTATCAAAGGCTTCTTCCAGATAAAAACAAAAAGCAATAGCATCAGAAGAAAATAATTCGATCGTTTATTTTTTTTCGAAATATGGTGACAAATAAACTCATCATAGATCTGGGCTTAATTTTTGGGGTCTACATTACACGTTTACACTCAAAACAGCAATTGTTTGCAAGACACATGGTTCTGTGGAACTCTTTGCTAATTTTACTTAAAATAATAGGAAAGCAACACGTTCCTTGCATATCCTGAGGCCTTCATAAATCATTGCGTCTTTATTTGATATGTACTCTTGATTCAAATGTATAAGTTTAAGAAATTTGTAAGTACACAATCATAGGCAGATAAACTATAAATAATTTCTATACTGCATTTATTTTGGTATTTATATAAAGTATATAGCTACAGATGCTTGCACCCGAATTTTGATGGGGTTCGTGTTGCTCAGTCTTTAGTTTTGAGTGTTGTGTTTTGTGTGCTGTTGTTTGTCCTTTGTTCTTTTTACTTTTTTGCCATATCGTTGTTAGTTTTTAGCTCAGCGGGCCCTAAGGGCCCATTGAGCTTTCTCATCACTTGGCGTCCGTCGTCCGTCGTCCGTCGTCGTCTGTTAACCTTTACAAAATCTTCTCCTCTGAAACTACTATGCCAAATTTAACCACCATCATCATTGGGGTATCTAGTTTTAATAAAATTTGCCCGATGACTCCGCCTGCCAACCAAGATGGCCCACATGGCTACAAATAGAACATAGGGGTAAAATGCAAGTTTTGTCTTTTATTTTGAAAACCGTTATACATGTAAATAGAGAAAATCTGACAATAGCAATACTGTTCAGAATGTTGAGCTCTTCCAATTGTTCATGCACGTCAAAACTGTCAGACGACTTCTTATAGGAGTTATTGCCTTAAATGACAAATTTTACCTTTTTTTCATTTTGCCTATTATGTCGAAAAATATATTAGGTAGAGATACTTCAAATTGCAAAATTAAGCAGCAAGACAAGATATACAATTAAGTAGACATGGTCAAAATCGTCAATTGATTCCTTATAGAGTAATTGCTCTTTGATGACGATTTTACTTTTTTTGCGTTTTGCCTTATATCTTAAAAATTATAATGAATAGATAGAAACTTAAAGAAGCAAAATAATCAGCAAGACAGGATCTACAATTAAGACAAATGGAGAAAATCGTCTGACGACTGCTTATTGAAGTTATTGCCATTTAATGACAAAATTTACCAATTTTTGGCATTTTGCCTTATATATGATAAAATTATAATAGATAGATAGACACTTTAAAACACAAAATTATCAGCAAGGCAAGATCTACTAACAGGTCAAATTTTGCCAATATAGTTAGTAGACTGTCACCTTTATAGGAGTGATTGTCCTTTAATGAGGATTTTTTTACCCTGTTTTGTGTTCTGAGCAAAACTAAAGACGATAGAGAGACACTAAATAGACTAAATGATCAGTAATACAAGATCAACAAAACAGGTTTTGTCATGAATTCTATTCCCATCTATAATGTTGGAGAGTTTCCTTTTGTGAAGATGCAAATAGAAATAGGGGAGCGACACAGGCTCTTAAGAGCGTCTAGTTTTTCGACTTATGAGTTTGAATGGCACGAGGATAAAAGCTTATGTGAAGGGTTACTGCCAGTCACCCAACGTCAAAACCGTAGCACTACGAATAGTGTATACGCAAGTTGATGTAGTCCCAACTAAAAGGTAGATCTAAATACCTAAAAGGATACATTGTAATTGAGCATGTATGTGCGATAAAATAATTGCTATAAATTCAGTGTATTGAAGTGCAATGATTCTTGATTATCAATAGCATAGCCTGTGATTTACAAGTAAGATTGATTCCGTCAAAATTGATATTAAAATCGACAATGTTATTACATGCCATGTGACTCAGTTGGTGCTTAACATCATAAATTCTGTAAGTCTCTATAATATGCATTTTTGTCCTTTAATTTTAACTTAAGGGTTCAGATATTCCGTTTTATCTTTTGATTATCCTCTTTGTATTACGTAAAAATTACTGTTTATTGGAAATTTTAAATTACCATTAACAGTCATATCAGGCAAAATGATAGGTGACTACATTTACATATCACCGACTTTTATAAGTTGTAGATCTGTTCACGTAGGGTATCATGGATTTACAATTATTTATATGAGGGACAAGGAGGAAATTGAAAGGCAAGACCTGGGGCCTGGTTTTCGAAAGTATCTTATGACTAAGACATGTCTTACGATGGTTTAAGGACATGTCATAGTCGTAAGATATGTATTCGAAAGGGTCTCAACTTTTATCGTACACTTAAGACACCTTGCGCCTGACTTATGATGATCTTGTAATTGTCATAAATCACATATTTGTTTCTAAGGTGATAAGTGTCATTTACTGCATTTTTATTTGCACATGCAACATGCAGATCCAGGATTTTGAAAAAAGGGGCCCAAACTAGGCAACGTTTGGAGTGGCATATGCTAAAAGTCTATACATAAACCATATTTGTAGCTCCATAGGGGCGAGGCCCTACCCCTCCGACTAAATCCGTTTCATGCTTGCAGCCTCCTTTGCTCTCTTTTGGCACTGTTTGTTGTGTTGTTTAATATGCTAAATAGTAAAGATTTTTCCTCTCCACTTCGTCATTTAAAATTCGAATCTCCTGCGACGTAAAATTTGGAATCATTTTCTTAGTCATGATTATTTTTAATAAATATTTATAATATTTCTTTCTTTATATAAAAGTTCATTAACGTATTTGCACGGGCATTTCTTTAAGCGGGTACTCGATGTACAAAAATCTTAAAAGTATTCCCAGTTAGACAACACTTCATTATAATAATACATGAACGCGAAGTTCTAACTAAATTTAAACAAATTATCAACTCAGATTTTACTCCTTTTCATATATAATTTCATGTTCATCGTGTTCATTATAATGAAAATATGAAATATTCGTATAAGATAAGAATAGTAATAGTTATTATTTTCATACTTATATATTTTACTGTCATAACAGCATCATAGGTATGACTATCTTATGACAGCTATGATTTACATTCTATGACATATCATATGATAGTCATAAGATGGTCATAAAATTTGTCCTAAGATATATCTTATGACATATCTTATGATACTTTCGAAAACCAACCCTGGACTTTAAAATCAACAAAATCAAATGTCTACTTATTGAGTCCGTGAAAACATAGGTATTTACTGTAAAGCAACCGAATTTGTTATTCAGAAAAATCTACAGGTGCATATCTAGGAAGTTAACCATGAAAAATCTACAGGTGCATATCTAGGAAGTTAACCATGATTCAACAGGTGAACTTCGTCTTAGTTCAAATGTTGTTTTAGTGAGTCTAGTTTCCATATCCTTCCTTGAGTGTTGCAGTGTTGTTTCCTTTTTGGTAATTCATGATGTCAAGAGTGGTGTCGTGTTTAAAATTAAATTTTATTTCTGACCGTTTTACTCCACATAGAAGATTTATTTCAAACCCGCAGTAGTTTCTCTTAAAGGGGACATGTATGTGTTCACGTGTGGAATTCATTGATGGCATCAATATTCTTTCAGATAGATAAGTAGTCACATGCCAAGAAATTTCCTCCGCTGCAATTTTGAAAACATCCCATGGAGCAAATTACACGGATCATTTAAATTGACCATTTGGTACATGGCAGGGTCTAAGCGACGCGTACATGCAGGTCATAAATTAATTTGTTGAATATTTAACTACTAATGGGTGTCGTAGGAGGTCCACCAATGTTTTGATTGAACTGTTCGTGGCATGACTAGTACGATTGGTGTCAGCTCTTTTATTCTTTAATTAATAGTTATAATGACATTTTGGTTTTCTGCCAATCTAATTTTCTAAAATTTTAGATCTATATATTTTGAACTACATTTGCATTTGTTCAATAACTTTATATCAAGGCTCTTATATTGCCCGATGCAAACAACTGTTCTGTTCTGTGCTGTATATGCCAACATGTACCGCCAGGGTTACTTCCAGGCACATTGATGAAGCAACCAGATAGCAGCATCCCAGTACCTGCATCTTGATAAATGTGGAACATGTTTAATTTTGTAACATCGGCCCAGGCATAATGCAGTTGACACTAAATACTAGAATTACTTTGTTCATTGCATAAGTCGCACTAAAATGCAGATGTCAAATGACAGTTTACTGGGTATCGCAAGCCACATATAGACTTGAGTTACTGCTAGTCTTACCCGATAACACAGGTGATGCTACTAATACTACCCTTTAGCACAGGATTAACTGCTTGTCATACAAAATAAAACATGAGTTATTGCTATTCATACTCAATAACACTTGATTTACTATTGGCCATACCCAATGATACATGGGTAGCTGCAGGTCACACAAAACGTATGGGTAAGGACAGGTTACTCGAGTCCTGATAACATATTAAGTACTGCCGGCCATTCCGTAAAACATATGAAACTCATTGGGTTTTGCAAGTAGGTCATCCTGTTATTGATCTGTACCATGATTATCTGAGTTGCCTGTAGGTCACCCTGTTATTGATCTGTACTATAATTTTCAGAGGTGCCTGTAGGTCAGCCTGCTATTGATCTGTATTATAATTATCTGAGTTACCTGTAGATCACCCTGTTATTGATCTGTATCATAATTATCTGAGGTGCCTGTAGGTCACCATGTTACTGATCTGTATTATAATTATCTTAGTTGCCTGTAGATCACTCTGTTATTGATCTGTATCATAATTATCTGAGTTGCCTGTAGGTCACCCTGTTATTGATCTGTACTATAATTTTCAGAGGTGCCTGTAGGTCACCCTGCTATTGATCTGTATTATAATTATCTGAGTTGCCTTTAGATCACCCTGTTATTGATCTGTACCATAATTATCTGAGGTGCCTGTAGGTCACCCTGTTATTGATCTGTACCATATCATTTCAAAGGTGCCTGTAGGTCACCCTGCTATTGATCTGTACCATAATTATCTGAGGTGCCTGTAGGTCACCCTGTTATTGATCTGTACCATAATTATCTGAGGTGCCTGTAGGTCACCCTGCTATTGATCTGTACCATATCATTTCAAAGGTGCCTGTAGGTCACCCTGCTATTGATATGTACCATATCATTTCAAAGGTGCCTGTAGGTCACCCTGCTATTGATTTGTACCATATCATATCAAAGGTGCAAGAGGTCACATTGCTATTGATCTGTATCATACCCTTTCAAAAGTGCATGTAGGTCACCTTGTTGTTGATCTGTACCATATCCTATCAAAGGTGCTTGTAGGTCATCTACTATTACATGTAGTCTCTACCATATCCTATCATATGGTCACTCTGTTGTTTACCATGTCATATTATAGATGCACGTAGGTCACCTTGTTATTTTCCATATCACATTATAGGTGCATGTAGGTCACCATGTTATTTACCAAATATTATCATAGGTGCCTGTAGGTCATCCTGCTATTTATCCGTACATAAATGCCTGCAGGTCACAATGTTGTAATTAATTTCACTAACTAGGTGACTGCAATTGTCATTACCATATCATAATTATCAAAAGTGCCTGTAGGTCACCCTGTTATTGATCTGTACCATATCGTATCCTAGGTGCCTGTATGTCACACTGCTTTTGATCTTAACCATATCATTTCAACGGTGTCTGTACGTAAACCCTGTTTATCACATCATATTATAGATGCCCGTAGGTCACCTTGTTATTGTCCATATCATATTATAGATGCCCGTAGGTCACCTTGTTATTTTACATATCCTATCATAGGTGCCTGTAGGTCACCATGGTATTTATCCATACCCTTATCACATCTTCTTTATATATATATGGTGCAGATCTATAGTGATGTGCCCTGCAGGCACCTACCATACAGATAAATAAAGTGTGACCTGCAGGCACCTTTAATAGCATATTTTGCAGATCTATGTAGTTGTTACCTGGCGGCATATATTATAGGCTATGGTACAGATAATTAGCAGTGTGACCTGCAGACTCAAATGATAGGCTATGTTACAGATCTAAAGTGATGTGATCTGCAGGCACCTATGGTACAGATAAATTTTGGTGTGACCTGCAGGCACATTTGATACAGATAAATTTTGGTGTGACCTGCAGGCACCTATAGTATTGTTTATCGAGCCAAGCACCAACTGTGTAATATGGGAATATTGCTATTTTTAAAATTTACTTATATAAGACTATGGTACAGATCTATAGTGATGTGACCTACAGGCACCTATTTTACAGATAAATAGCAGTGTGACCTGCAGGCACCTTTAATAGAATATGGTAGAGATCTATAGTGGTGTAACTAGCAGGCATCTATGCTAGGCTATGGTACAGATAATTACCGGTAGCAATGTGAGCAAGCCTGAGACAAATAAACAAATGTTAAAAACAACACACATGAAGAAAAGGTGTTTAAATATAAGATATGAAGATCTACATGGGTAATGATAATACGCGTAGGTATATGCAGCACTACTTTTTTATAAGTGGTGACTGGCAGTAACCCTTCACATAAGCTTTTATCCTCGTGCGTTTGAATGTCTCTTTGGTATCTTTCGCCTCTCTTTTACAAAAGATAGATATTACACACTATGTATGTGAAAGATACATATATATAATATCGTATAAAAATAGAAAATGTGGTATGATTTCCAATGAGGCAACCTTTCACCAGAGACCAACTGACATAGAAGTTTTCAACTATAGATCACCGTACGACCTTCAACAATGAGCACAACCCATACCGTCAAATCAGCTTTAAAAGGATCTGTAATGACAAATATAAAACAATTCAAACGAGAAAACTAACGGCCTGATTTATGTACAAAACAATGAACGACAAACAAATATGGTATACAGCTACTCTTGATTTGTAGCTCACACGTCTTGAGTCCAATAAATCACTTTTACATAGTGATGCTATTTTTATTTCTCATTTAAAAGAATTATTTTAATAATCGTAACACATTATACATACTCTTATAGTATATTGTGTTTGTCTTTTAAAAGAGAAAAATTTAATGTAAGTAGTTTTCCTATTTATATGAATACATGTACCACTGCTCGATTACTTAAATATTTTCTCAAACCTACTGCATTCCTAAAATATTAAGCTTGATCAATCAAAGTTTGGATTTTCTGCCAACTGTTTGCTCTTCCTTTGCCACTGCATAAAAGTGAGTGAAAAAGGGGAGATAATATTTCATTTAAACACGATTTACTTCATACTATGAAAATAACATAAACGATACCTATGTTTATGCAAAGATGCGCATTTCGACAAGTAATGTCTCTTCCGTGATGCTCGAGGCCAAAATATTTGGATAAACAAAATCTAATTACAAATGTTCAAGAGTGGATCTAACCAAAAGGACCTAAAGTATAGCCAAACCGGACAAGAAATCAGGGCTTTGCTTGAGGAAATATATTCCTTAATTTCAAATAATTTCAAAATTTTAACAAAGCAAATTTTTATAAAACAATATCCGTATTTTCATCCCAGTACCGAAGTACTGCTTACTGGGCTGGTTATACCCTTGGGGATTAACAGTCCAACGCAGAGGTATCGACCCAGTATTAGTAATAATACAAATAAACGGTACCAATTTTATTGCATCAGATGCGCATTTCGACAATTAATGTCTCTTCTTTCATATCAATCATTTAACAATGACGTAATTTTAATGATACACTTGTCAACGATACAATACAAAATCTGATATTTGGCGTTTTCGAAAAGTTTAAACTTCATTCCATCAAAAATCAACCTTTCGAGTTAAATGCAAATGTTCGAGATTTGTATATTGTAAATGCCGAATGAATATAATAACTTTATAGGTTTTGAGGTCTAAAATGTTGAAATTTGACTTTAAGAAAATGATGAAAGCAATTACGTTTATTATGTTTCTACAACGCTTTCGTCGTTTATGCATTTCTTTTTTTTATGCATACCCTATTTCTTTTAATTACAAAATATATTATACTAACCTATGATCTAAACCAATGTATTCATATTACAAAATAGAGAGCGGACACTATATGTATTTGAACAGTGAATTTGATGTCCACACAGCAGAATCTACAGTATATCTTAAATTTCCAAAAGTTGATATAAACATATTGGTAAATTCCTGTTTTACGTTTTGGTATTATATGCATGGTGACGGGAATGGCGGATTAAAGGTTTCACTTGATAATGAACTCCTTTGGTCGAAATATGCATATAAAGATGACAAATGGAAGAAAGGAATGATAGACCTGCACATAGGAAAACTGACCAATATAACATTTTTGGATTTATTGGAAATGGTTGGAAAGGCGACATAGCTATTGATGATCTTTATATAACAGCAGGTACATGCAAAGGTATGAGGCTGTTTATCTTCCTAAGAATCAATAATTTTATTATTCACTAATAACATCTTATTAAATGTACTTGACCTGTGTTAAATGTACAATTGCCTATATTTGCTTACATACACATAATTTGAACTTTTGTTGGATAGTTGTCTCATTTGCAATCATACCACATCTCCTTATTTCATATTGTAAAACTGTGTAAGTTGTCATAACGAATAAAGGCATTGATTGCCTGCAGTTTAAAGTAATCCATTGGTATGTATCTATGAAAGACGAATGCTACCAGCGGATCAAATTTCGCTTACCTGTAGGAGAACAACGGTTAAGTCACGGTTTCTTCCTGTTTTGGACATTCTAATTACATTTACGGGTTTAGAAGATCAAATCTTATAATTATATTGTGGTAATGTTGATCAATATTAAGGTATCTTAGTTTGTAGTGTTTTGAGTTTGACTGTTTGTATTTTTGTTACAATTGCGGTCGCCGACGGTTTACTTTTGATATGTTTATCCTTCTTTTGAGAAAACTAAATAGACTGAACGTGGAATAAGTAGAAATGTTCGAATTACTTCCGAAGAGGTGTGACTTCTGTGCGTATCGGTTAAAATGACCGCCTTGTTCTGTTCTAATTGACTGGACCGTGTAAAACTCTGAAGTCACCAAATGTTAATTCAAATCTAAAACCAAAGAAAACAAAGTCCTTTTGTGTCTTGATAACCAAACAACGGGTGCCAATGTACACATGGCATATCTATTAACGATATAAATGCATGTGAAATTTATCCTATTCCTTTTGCCTTCGAAAACCATGTTTAAAGACAGGATGCTTTGGATATCTAACTATCCTTAAATGCCATGGCTCTGTAACAAATATTTCTGAACTGTTAGTGGAATACATGTGCACAACCATCAAACTTTTATTATGTAATCAGTATTCTGCCATAGATTTAATATTTGTTTTATAAAAGTTCACGTGAAAAATATCATTAATTGTGTTTATTCGTGGCAACATTCTGCATTTCTTAGCAATAACATTTCTCACCAAAATTAGGTCTTCGGAGAATTTCACTACCTTTGATTGACATCTTGTCTGAAGACATGTGCAAGTTGATCAAATAATTTTATTATACCAATTTCTCCGTTATGTTGCTCAAAATAAATAGATTTTATTAACAAATGGGAGGTAAATAATATCATACGTTGTTGGTCTCTGTCTGGTATGCATATGAAAATACGAACTGTCAAACAGAAAATAGCCATTAAAAACACTAGATTTTGTTTTAACCTATTTTTGATTGCCTAGTATTCTTCAGCTCTCTAAAATAAATTATATAAAAACTACATGTTCTTTAAATATTTAAAAGATTACAGGCAAGCAATAATATGCAAAACGATAAGCCGAACTATGTAGGCTAACATAAAATAAAGTATTTTCCCATTTCCACTGTTATTAATTTTCCTGTATATTGCTTACTAATTTTCCTGTATATTGCTTACTAAACATTGAAAATGACACGCAACCAAATAGGGAAAAGCTAGATTAAAGTACAAAATGTTGCCTGAATATTTTGGTTAAATTTCTTAAATAGTCCTCCTGTCTGTTTTAATATCTATTATCTTCAATTTACTTCTACAATAAAAAAATGAGCATATGTAGCAAAATATTTGACAGTACGGAATCAATTGTATGAAATACCATAAGGTTAGGAACAGTAAGAAATTAAAACATAATGTGACCTTTATAATTTTAGTAATATTATCCTCTACATGTATGGCTGATTGGTTTAGACATTTGGCTATCCAGTTAGTGTTATACATGGAAAGTGATCATGTCCCTTGAAATCACTTTATTCCATAGATTTGATTGCATCTTTTAAAACTTAATTTTGAGAAATATAATTTCCTTTGTTTTTGTGTGATCACTCTGCATTTATATATAAAAAAGACATACAAAGTATGCATTTGTCATAAAATTAGTCTTAAAGTAAACTATAACCGTCCATTTAGATAAAAATCATGTCATGTTAGCCTTTTTGGTAAAATTGCACTAGATAGTTCGTGTTTCACTAGATAGTTCGTGTTATGAATTTGAAAGGGTTTCACATTACAATAATTTCTAGACATGTGGTCGGTTTGGATATGATACCACCGACCCTTAAACAAAAATAAAACCAATAAAAGAAGCACAAAAGTCTTGACGTTTATTATATCGTATTTGATGGATGCATTATTCCTCTGCTATTCTAAAATTTATTTTGTATCACAAAAACATTCGGATGAAAATGAAACCTTTGGCAGAAATGCTTAGTGCTGTTGAATAATAAATTTACTGAAGGTCGGAGGATACGGAAATAAATAGGCCATTATTAAGGGTTAACACAATGCGAAAATACTTAACCAATATAGGAACATTAGGCAAAAGCCCTACGTCCGATATGCAATTATTAGGATGATACCAGAGCCTATATGGAAAATGAAATGAAATAATCTTTAGTCTTTGAAGTTGACTCAGTTTGCCAAAAAAAAAATGATTTTAAACAAACGTTACAACATATACAACTTTGATAGTGTTACATTTATAATGAAAATAAGCCGGTAACGTTATGTTATCGTTTGAGTTCTTTCTCTTTCATATTTACTAGGTCCAGAATATTTGGGCTTCTAATTAATCATTAAGTTGTCGCACTTTTTATCGCCGCGATATACCCTTTTGTACTAATGCGGGGCAAAGCAATTTTCAATCAATTAACCAAACATTTTAGAACGAGCACAACAATGCATTTGCTTCATATCAAAAGCAACAGTTAACTCTGCACCATCGTATGGCGTTTGTTTATCTCAATTAATAGTTTACGGTCGTGCAAGTCCACAATAAAAGTAATACCTTACACAAAACACTGTTCCAACAGAGTAATGAAAACAACGATCGAAATCGACAGTATCTTAGTTTTACGGTCACCTCCACTAGCGACATGTGTTTTGCCGTCTTAGATTTTTAGATGCCAGAATAGTCGTATGATCTGTAAATTTATCGATTGTGTCCTATTCCCGATATTGACATTCTGAGTGTGGATTGGTATTGCGGAAGATTAAATCGCAGCAGGAGACGCTTACATTGTCAACGCACTTAGTCTCTTTGCACCTTTTTGAGTTCATGCAATTCACTAAATATGTGTTTCTTTTATCTTGATTTGTATTTTCTTAATCGATTTGAACATCGGTAAACTGCTGTTGCCTGCATGTCAGAAAGTTCTTTTGTAATTGTATAATTTATTCATGATATTTGAAATGCAAGGTTTATACATTTTGTATTCGAATGAAACTTTGATTTGGCTGCTTCATTGATGATTCCTATTGCGAATTTTGTTTACTAATATTATCTCATTGGTCATGTTGGGTTGGATTTCATACGTTTGGTAATAAGCAAACAAAATTTAAACAAATATTTGAATGTATTTCCCAATTTACGTGATACTTTTATATTATATTTTACGGATAAAGCTATCTAATCTTTTGCAGCATATGGGGAATTATTTAAACTCACTTGGCCCAATGGGTGTAAGATTTGCCATCACTTGGCGTCCGTCGTCTGTTGTCATCGCCGGTCGTCGACCATTAACGTTTACGAAAATGTGCTCCTCTGCAACATTAGAAACTTGGCCAAATTTAACCAAACCTGGCCACCATCATCATTGGGATATCATTAAAAAACAAATATGTCTGATGACCCGCCTGGTAAAAAACATGGCCGATATGGTACAAAATAGAAAATAAGGGTAAAATGCAAGTTTTGTCGAACATCTTGAAAATCGCTATAGGTAGAGAAATTTCTGACGGGGTAAAATGTTCATAATGTTGATATCCACCTATTGTCTAATACATGTATATCAAAACTGTCAGACGACTTCTCAAAATAGTGTTTGAGCTTAAATGACGATTTACGTTCCGCTATATAGATGATGTTCTCTCACTAAATAATACAAAATTTGGTGACTATGTTGAACGAATCTATCCCATCGAACTAGAGATAAAGGATACTACAGATACAGTTAAGTCGGCCTCATATCTTGACTTACATCTAGAAATTGACAATGAGGGTCGGTTGAAAACAAAACTTTACGACAAAGAGATGATTTCAGCTTCCCAATTGTGAACTTTCCATTTCTATGTAGCAACATTCCAGCAGCGCCTGCATACGGAGTATATATCTCCCAATTGATACGATATTCCCGGGCTTGTGTTTCCTATCATGATTTCCTTGATAGAGGATTGCTGCTCACAAGGAAGCTATTAAACCAAGAGTTCCAAATGGTGAAGTTGAAATCATCCCTTCGTAAATTTTACGGACGCCATCACGAGTTGGTTGACCGTTATGGAATAACCGTTTCACAGATGATATCGGATATGTTCCTTATGTCGTAACTACAATACCCTTCCCTTTTCACGAATGTGACTTACCGAATTAGACTATTTACCGGATTTGTAATAACATAAGCAACATGACGGGTGCCACATGTGGAGCAGGATCTGCTTACCCTTCCGGAGCACCTGAGATCACCCCAAGTTTTTGGTGGGGTTCGTGTTGCTTAGTCTTTAGTTTTCTATGTTGTGTCATCTGTACTATTATTTGTCTGTTTGTCTTTTTATTTTTGGCCATGGCGTTGTCGGTTTGTTTTCGATCTATGAGTTTGACTATCCCTCTGGTATCTTTCGTCCCTCTTTAATAATACATTTTATTTTTGCCTATTATCTTGAAGACTATGATGGTTAGACAAAACTATAATTATAGCAAACATCTGCAGCAATACAAGATTTACAAATAATCAACATGGCTGAAATCGTCAGTCAACTGCTTATGGAAGTTATTGCTTTTCAATGACGATTGATACAATTTTGTCATTTTGCCTTTTACATATATCTTGAAAACTATAATAGATGGGTAAAACTTTCAATAGCTAAAAACACGGGAAGATCTAAAATTTAGTAAAACGGTGGCTGAAATCGTCATTTGATTCCTTATAGGAGTTATTGCCCTTTATTATAAAATTTACCAAATGAATGTTTTGTGTTTTGCCATTTGTTTTGAAACTACATTGAATAGAGAGAAAGAGTTTAAAGCAAAATAATCCACAAGATAGGATCTATAAATTAGTCGATATTTATGAAATCGTTCGTCAACTCTTTATAGTGCACTGAAAACAATATTTTTATCAATTGTTCTGCGTCTTTGTCTATCATCTTGTAAACTATCATACAAAGATTTGAAATGCAGAAACTCTTCAGCATGACAAGATCTGCAAAGGATAAGCATATCTAAAATTGTCAGTTGTCTACTAATAGCTGTTACAGGTTAAGTAAAAATAATTCATTATATGAAAGCTTTAAAACAACTGAATAAGAATTCAATGAACAAGCTAAATGAAGTTGAGAGGTCAACTTAACTACACAAAAATTCAATTGTTAAATAATCTGAGATAATCAAATAGATTACCAATGCGAAGAGTTGATTTCAAAAGTTAATTAGGATTGCTCATTGTTATTAACGTTATCTGTCGTGATTAATAGAGATTTACGAAAACACTTAACCCTGAAAATAATATTAAGTAAAATATATAGCACGCCTTTTACGAATTAAAATATTTAACTTACGAAAAACGTACATTTGGGTGCGACAAATATGTTAATGAGTAGGGCGTGGCTATAAATGATTTCTAATATAAATTGTTAACAATGAAACTTAACTAGGCTTTTCATGAATTCAATATGTCAATCAAACAGTGGCGCGCAAAACGTCTCTTATTTTCAGAAAATGAACACGCATGACATCTTTTCAGTAGGATTTGTATTTCAGATACATGAACATGTAAATGTACTATTGTCGTGGGATTTATTTTGGGATTTATAGACCAGATAATTGTGATTTTGAAAAGTGTTCCTCCCGAAAATTCTTGAGGGGTGTAGATGCAAAATCTTTCATCAAGAATAAATAGGACGTGAAGTGTTGGAGGAATTGTATGTTAAACCTTTTTAACCAATTGTGAAGGTTTTATTTCTTTTCCAACAACAAAAAACAATCGATTAATTGGTTGTTCATTGCATAAGGTTCAGTGACAAATATTTGAAGCATGTCCAATTCATGGAAATATACATTTGTAAAGTGTCAAGAATTACTGAACATCCAGTAACATATGTTTTAGTAATATTTATTCTGATACAATAAAACAGGTAACCAACCAAAATGCCGGTTCTCCTTTATCTCACTGTTTATCCCTATGAAACGGAGAAAAAGAGAACATGGAATTCCCAAACAATAAGTTTTAGATATGTGCGACCCATATTTATCTGTATTTAGTTTTGGTATTTCTAGAACTTTAAAATAATTTGATAAAGAAATTTATTAATACAGCATCTTCGTTTTATATATCTATACCACATGTTTTCGTAGCTCTCCTCGGACATTCCGTCTTTTATCGCAAGTATACCCATTCTTTAATTAAGTTTTTGGTTTTGGAGCTGTGGTAGAGTAGGGTATTTGTTACCCTCCGTTTATGTTTTGATAATTTGTTGTTCATACATTTTAATTTAGAGGAAATTTCAGGGTCATTGATATTAAATTTTGTTTATTTGTTCATTTACTAGTCCAAGGAGCCGAAATTGGACAGTGCAATATATAAAAAAAAAAAATTCAGTTAACGCACTCCTTTAAAAATAACAGATGTAAACTCACTTGAAGGTCAAAGGAAACATAACAATTCATGTTGCAATTGTATGCTTCCTTTGCAGATTATATCAACCCTTGGCGAGATTAAAATTCTGCAAGAATAAAAATGTATGGGTGCGTTTGCGTGTGTTGTTAGTTAAAGAAATCATGTTTACCCTTTATAAGTTTAGTTAAAGAAATCATGTTTACCCTTTGTTAGTTAAGTGCGTGTTGCATAGTGATCGTTGTGTAAATTCGTACATTAATCCGTCTATACTTTGCATCAACAAGTCTTCACATTGAAATGTTAACCATTTATAATCTTTAACAAAATCTTTCTTAAATAATGACATTATTCAACTGTTATTTTTACTTTTGTTTCAAATGATGTTTAAGGATCTTTAAGGCAAACTATGGACTTGCCAAATTGTCGCAGATTACGATAGCGGGGTAGGATTTTGTGAGATCAATTAATATATTTTCTTGTAATGTATGCAGTATCAAAATATAGGTTTTCTTGTTTGGTGTTAAATATCTTTACAGGCTTATTTGATCAAGAAGAAATATGTGTAGATGTGGAAGGCATAATATCTAAAGAAACGTTTTGTCCCAAAGGCTATCTTGATCTTCAGAATGCGCGTATATTATTTGATCCTGAAAGGAGAAATGTTCTGACATATATGATCAGACTAAAAACGTCTTCTTACAGACTGTGGAAACGTTGCTGATTCACAGAAATGTTTGTTTGATCTGTCTACTGATATACGTTCTCAACCAGAATGTTTTCAATTGTACGAATTTCGGATACAGCATACATGTGAAGGTAAGCAAACATTTATGGTGTAAGTCTTAATATGTATTATCAATTTTGATAATCAAGGTACCGACAGTTGATTAATAACGTGATCCTCATGGTCATATGCTAGGATTTATGTGCTTCTGTGTATACACGAGACAAAACATTCCCAGTAAATATAAAGGCGTATTGATATGTCTATTGCATTTTTTATATTTTGTAAAAGCAATAGCTGAAACACAACATTACAGGTAAATGAACGCAGCACATTTTCGAAATATAATTAAAGCCTAGAGGTTATATGAATATGGTGAGCTTGACATCCAATCTTGTATAAAAGTTTTGTTTATACAGGAGACAGTTTGCGTGATAAGGCTGTGATAAGGTTGTATAAATTCATCTTATGAAATGATATACGACATAAATTCATAATTCACACTATTAAATTGCTTTATTGTGAAATCCTTTCTTTTTACAAAGTTGTTATTTGCAGGCTTAGCACAAATCTATACATCATATGTAGCTCTTTTACTTTTACAAATTGTGACTTGGATGGAGAGTTGTCTCATTGGCAATTATACCACATCTTCTTATATCTCTTTATTCCTGGCTTTCACAATTTTGGTTTTAAGCGTTGCCGATGAAGGCTAATAAAACAAAACCGAGGCAGCAAATTTCATATTCATTTTCTAGCATTATGGAGATACCACTTCTAGTGAACTGTTAGTTCCGAGTATCATCAACCCAGTATTCAGTGCTTCGCGACTGACCTGATTTATTACATGCATTCTAAATAGTTTAATTGAGAAATTAAGTTCCAACTCCTCAGTGTCCCTCAGTCAAAGTCGACCAATTATTGTTTTGACTATTCTGTTTAGGTCCTTTTGTTTATATAGCTCCTTCATTTAACAGAAAAGTACGTCGGACACACCAAATGTTTTTTTTTTTCAATTTTGTCACATTTGCTTTTCTTTTACTACAAACGTAAAGAACCGTAGTTAGATAAACTTCCTTTAAACTATTTTTTTTTTTCTTCTTCAGAAAGTTGATAATTACTGTGAATGAACACTCCAAAAGATCTATTTTGGTACATCTGGTCAGTTAAGCATGTTCAGGAAATGTCAAACAGATCGAGAACTTTAAATTACTTTATCTATTGCTTGCTGATTTTGCAGTTTTAACAAATTCACTTACTTTGGATTCATTATAATTCATGGGGTACCTATTTTCGTGGATTTCTTAGTTAAAGGTAACCACGAAAATAAATGTTCAACAGAGCGTAATTTGTTTTCAGCCTTGTATGCAGAATTATGAAATTCCATGAAATAAAATATCCACGAATAAACAATTTTCCTCAATTTACAAGGTTGATATCCAAAAAGTAAATAGATAAATCTACAGTACGCATATGGTGATTTCAACTAGATTTGATAAAACACAATCATAAACTTTAAGGTTGATTTGGCCTATAATATGTTTGATTTTAGTGCCACTGCAGATAAGTCTGAGTAGACGAAACGCATATGCAACTGCTTGTTTTGTAAACAAAATATTCTGTAAATAGCGATAATCTATAACTACAAATTCTGTTTTGTTCATGAAATGTTTAAGTAATCACAACGTTACGGAAAAATTTGTTGGCATTGATGAATTCCTGCATATATCTTTTCTTGTAACATATATTAATGAGAAAAGGTACATGCATATAAATGATATATAATTTGTTTCACGATGTTACAATATCAACGTATTTAACCAATGACGTTCAGTTTAATAATTTCACTCGAGTTGATAATCTCCGTTTATATTAAACATGTTAAAGCCAAAAACTTCATTGAATTGCGTTTTCTTAGAAATCAAATCATGATAAGACTCAGTATTGTTAATCAAAATGAGGAAAATGGCTTAAACAGTTAGAACTGCTTGTTTCTATACTGCAAAGTAACCTTACCAAGCTTATAACAGCATCAGTTGTCCCCAAGATACTTCTTACATTGAGATAAAAATTACATCGAAACGAAAACTAAACAGACAGCATTTTGTCCATATACATTTCTAATACTTACATGAACTACTAAAATGCAATATGCCACACAGTAATTGCGAGTTTTCATAGCTCAAATCTAAATTCGTCGTTTTTCTTTACAGTTAGTGGTAAAGATGATACATTACCAACAGTAATACAAAATTCAAATGACTCAGCAACAGGTAAATGTTTTTTTTTTTTCTATTTCATTTTTTTGTATGAAAATGAAATGGTCGTTCAGAGGATTTGTTTTCAACAGACATTCATATAGGGTTTTGATGCAATTTTCTCAGTTGTTGTTTGTGACCTTGTATCCGGTGCAGAAACAATTGGTACCGTTTACGTCAAACTACAATTTGATCGATGCCTCTACTGCTTGACTGTTAGTCATCGAGAGATACCTCAGATACATTTACATCTGCTTCATAACTTGACTTACATCTAGAAACTGACAGTTTTGTACGTTTGGGATCTAAACTTTACGACACAAGAGATGAATTGAATGTTCCCATTGTGAACTTTCCTGTGTAGAAACATGCCAGCATATGGATTATATTTCTGCCAGTTGAAACGATATTCCAGGGTTCGCTTTTCCTCTCATGATTTCCTTGATAGAAGTATACTGTTTACAAGGATGCTATTGCATCAAGGGTTCTGCATAGTAATCATGGTAATGTTGAAGTCATTCCTTCGAACAATAATCATGATTTGTTGACAATTATGGAATATCTGCGTTACAGATTACCACGGATATGTTACACTTACTGTTACCATAATACCGTTCTTTTTTGTTTCGGTTGTGACATAATCGAGTGCAACTTATTAACCTATTGGTATTTACAAATAAGTAATGCGACGGGTGCCACTAGTGGATCAGGAAGTACATATCTTCATCCCCGGTTTTATGGGATACGTGTTGCTTGATCGTACGTGTTCTGTTCGTTATTATTGTTTGTTTTTGTCCTTTTTATATTAAGTCATTGTGCTCTCTGTCTTTTTTTAAACCCTTGGTACAATTAACTTCTATGTCATTCTACAGAAAAACCGTATTGGTAAATATTGGGTTAAATTGTTAGTGTTGAATTGTGGTTTGATTGACACTGTTGTAATTTTATTTGTATAAAAACTTTTATTTGTCTTCTTTACGCATTACTTTTCAGTAAGGGTATGTCTTTGCCTATTCGAGTAAAGAAAAGTAAAAAAGTAAAAAGTCTTCGTTCCGCTCTCTGTCAAGTCTACCTTTCCATTGACGTGCAGATGAAAAATGAACATTGGTAAATCTCAAACATTGTAATTACCTCTTTGATATGTAGCCAAGCATGTGTATCGTGTGTTTATATAGTAATAACATACCAAACATAAAACATACTTCGTTAAGAACATGCAACAATAAACAATGAAGCTATTTTAACCATAACAAAAACATAAAAATTTGCCAAAATGACCAATTTTGAGTCGATATTGTAAATTCCTTTCAAACGCGTAAGAAATACCGTTTGCTTGCATTTCACTATAAACTACAGATTTGCAAGGAATATCAGAGATTCTGGATGGGGTTCACAAAATAAAGAACAATGTCCGATTTTATAATGACTAGAGAAAAAAATGATTGAAAAAATTAAGAATATTTGTGGAAATAATAGAATTAAAACTATACTGATTACATAACTAAACGATACATATTGAATAAAGTTATATGATTGACAAAAAAAAATAATAGTAGAATCCCTTTCATAAGAATTTTACAGAACAAGCGTTATTTTCAAAGATGATAAAAAATGCCCAAAATATTTAACGATTACAGAAATTACGGACCCGATCCAGATCCTCATATCAGTGATCCAGTGTGTGCACTAAATCTTGTTTGTGTTGAAATTAGTCGTTGTAATACATTGTGAAGAAAGCAAAACCATGTAGGAGGAAATCAAATGCGAATAGGAAAATATCCCCGCAATGTTCATAATGACACTGTAGTAAATGTTTTAATTTGTTTGGATATATTGCAGGTTTGGTTGTAGGCTTGGTTATTGCTGCTTTATTACTAGCATGCGTTGTAATTTTGATTGTTGTTCTCGTGAGAAGGTACGAATATATATTTATGTAAAAAGAGATGTGGTAGGATTGCAAATGAGACAACTATCCGCCCACGTTCAAATGAGGTGGATGTACGCAATTGTAGGCAACCGTACGGCCTTCAACAATGAGAACAACCCATACAGTATAGTCGGCTATAAAAGGCCCCGACATTAAAAATATGAAACAATCCAACTGAGAAAACCAATGGCCTAATTTATAACAAAACAATTAGTTCAGTCTTTAAAAAATATAACTGTTCCTTTTTAAAAAAAAGTATTCGTGATATTTTATAAATAATGTATCCCAAAACTGTTTCAAATTTATATTTGGTTTTATCTGATAACGAAATTCAGTTTTGTATGAAGTCTTTTTTTTTTTCTTTGTTTCCAACGAAGCAATATCCTATAATTCTAAGCAACATAAATGGATATCACCGTAACGGTTACATTTAACTGCTTGTAAAGAAAATTTATTTGAAATTTGTTTAACATACTAACTTATATATTTCAACAGAAAACCAATAATTTCCTACCCATAAATGTTATGTTGAAAAAAAACGTCAAAATCATATTTTTAGTGTGCATATACAAAACAGTACAATACATTTCAGGCGTACATTCGTGCGTGGGCCAAAAGAAAATAACAAATAATCTCCGAGAAAATGACTATATTGGGAGTCAAGATATAGCTTTACCACAAACAGATGATCCTTTCAGTCAAATACAAAATGATGGCAGTAGAATTACTAATCTTCATGGTTATGACAAAACACATGATATTGCCAAAATAAAAATGTTAACAAAGAAAGAGTCCAGTCCCTGCATATGCAGTGCGTAGAAACACAACATTGTCAGACAAACAAACGATAAATGCCGATAAATATTCGATCGTGGATCAGACAGCTGAAACAAGTTTTAATAGGACTATACACGACAGGACTGGAACAGCAGACAAGTATATGGTATTAGATCCAACCGTCACAGGTTTCAATAGAACACAGTTGTCTAAAACTCCTACAGGTTATAAGTTTGCAAAACCTGTTAAGGATACGGAGAATAAAATTGGCGACGAGGATCAATATGCTTTATCTGAGGAAGAGTCTACGACCATTCGGGAAGTAATCGTCACAAAGAATTAGAGTATAACATTTACAACCATGCCGTTGATACTATTTACGACTCTGGATGTCACAAAAGAAATGACGTAGAGAAGGAAGACACATATGATCATTTCTTTGGACAAAAACAGAAGATGATTATGATATCTCAACAACGACATCAACCCATGCATAGGCATGATATATATATATATATATATATATATATATATATATATATATATATATGTGAATATAGATATTTTCTATTCGGATCGTAATTTCGGTTTAATTTTTTTTAAATTGACATATTCAAACACAGCAGGAAATACTTTGTAAATAAATAATTGGTAATAGTCAATCATTTTACAGTGTTCAATGTCCACAGATGTGTTCACATACGAGTTTATTTTTGTTGAGTTATATTTATCTTAGTCATATAATGATAACAATTTATGTATTATTATTATTATCTAATTCATTAATGCGTTTAAAAATTTTCGTTAAGAAAATTATACTGTTTGTTTTCTTGTTTAAATTGTTTGAGGCTATTATTTAGCTCAAATGCCCAGGATGTCCTAATGAGCAATTCTTATCACTTGGCGTCCGTCGTCGTCGTCCATTTACTTTTACTCTGAAGCTAATAGGCAAAATTTAATCAAACTACTTTTTTGATTTGAGCGTCACTGAGTCTTTTACAGAGGAAACGCCCGTATGGCTCACAAAGTTCTAATCCTTGTATCTATGATGAGTTTATTAAACACAATCATCATTGGGGCATATAGATTTTAAAATGTGTCCGATGGCCCCGCTTGCCATCTAACATAGTCGACATCGTAAATATAGAAAATAGGGTTAAAATGTAAGTTTTGTCTATAGCTAATCTCTGATGGAATAAAATGATCAGAGAGTTGAGATTTGCGTACTATCTTTTACATCAAAACTTAAAACGACTTCTGAAAGGAGTTATTACCCTTAAATGACGATTTTAACATTTTATTTCATTTTGCATATTTTGTGATAAATATAATAGATAGACAGAAACTTAAATAGCAAAATGATAAGCAAGATCAACAAATAAGTGAACATGGCCGAAATCGTGAGTGGACTCATTATGTTAGGTTAAGCCCTTTTATGAAAATTTTCACCATTTTTTTTTTTCGTTTTGCCTATTCTCTTGACAACTATAAAATATAGATGAAAACTTTAATTACCAAAATCATCAGCAAGATATGTTCTACAAATGATTTGATATGGAAAAATAGTCGGTGCGACTCCTTATCATGCTTATTGGAAATGTTCTTAAGTGACGAATTTTACCATGATTTAATTTGTTTTGCCTATTATCTTGTACACTATAAAAGAATGATCAAGTTAATAAAAGCAAAAACATCAGCAAAACGACATCTACAAATAAGTCAACATTGACGTGTTTTAGTTAGATAAAAACTATAAAACGCAGACATGATCAACAAGAAAAGATCTGCAAATCAGTCATCATGGATGACATTGTCAGTTGTCTATTTATACGTTTTATTGTCCTTAAATTGACGACTGGTTTACCAGACAAAATGATCAGAAATGTAAGATCAACAAACAAAATGTTTAGTCATGAATTGTATTATATTCTACAATGTTGAAGATACACATCGACCTAGGTGAGCGACAAAGGCTCTTCGTTGGAGTTTCTAGTTTAGCTTATTACAATGTATTATACGTAATGGACTTTGCTCATTGTTTAAGGCCATACGGTACCTGCAGTTGCTTACATCCACGTCATTAAGTCTCTGATGGATATTTGTCTTATTGCCAATTATAATTCATTTGCTTTTTTATATTATTGTAATAGTGATCCTTTTTCAAATTTTTTTATCTCATATTTATTCTTTAAAGAATATAGGAATGCTGTATATACATATATCATGTTTAATTTTTCATATAACACATTTGTACTTATTACTATAAATGGTAAAAGAATATAGTTTTCTGGTAAGTTATTTATTATTGTCGTTTATCCTACATCTCTTTTATTTGATCGCCACTGCTGATGCGGCGTAAAGTAAAACAATTTATAAATCAGTCGTTTTATTTGAAAGTATCCACTTTACCTAGCAGGGTTCAAACCCGAGACCCTTTGCAAAGTATTTCACTACTCTTCCGACTAAGATAAATTTATTTTTAAAGAGTTGAATGCAAATAAAGGCGACATGGCATGTAAAGCTGAAAGGCTTCGGAGGCCCATAAGAAAGAATGAAATACTAGGTTGTATTAAAATCATTTACAGACAATCAATTTTAGATTACCAAATTATGAATGAGTCTTTGAAATCTCCAGCAAACAAGTTCCCCAATTTATATGTAATTGTTTCCAACCGTGTATTTGAGTTTGCTCATATTCAATAGCTTTGGTTAACAAGAACAATTAAACCATTTGGTCTGTATGTTTCTTCTAGATTCCTTCTTTGAAAGAGTAAGATATAAGATGAATATCTCTTGTGTGTTTTATTAGACTTTTACAAGGCGTTTGATACAGTGCATCGTACCTCCTTGTGGCATAAAATGAGTCGAAACAACATTACAAACATTTAAGAGAGAAAAATGATACTTATATGTCAAAGTGGCATAGGCGATGAATTTCAATATCTCATAGTATACCAACATAGGAAAGGAAAAATAACATATTGGCAATATATATATTTATTTATTAACTGTAATATTCTCAAATATTGAAAAGTCTTATAAACTTGTTAAAACTGTGAGAACTAACAAAAACTCTGCCAATTCATAAGAAAATAAATAGAAATTTGTCATGTATCTCTTTTCATATACATTGAGTGTAATGAAAGAAACAACCTTATCCAATAATACCAGCGAACATTTCATATATTCACTTTTGTTTGTTTTACTGTTTTTGTTCGAATGAAGTGGTTTACTGTTTTACCTCTGTCTGTTCGTCCATATGCCCGCTGAAATAGTCATCACCGTTTATAGTACAATAAAATAATTAGTAAAAGTTATATAAGATAGTTATTCTTAAACTCGTATAATTTGGGTGTATTTAAATTGTATATACATGTAAAGAGATTCACAAATAAAATGCCTTTAAATTACTTTATTTATTTATTTTAAGTATTTTTGGTTTGGATTTTTTTATTCATATGTAGTATAATAAAATTTTGAAAGTATTTAGTGTTCTACTGATTACATTTTAATTTGAATTTTAATTGTGTATTTGCTACAACATGTACAACAACAGTTTGCGATTGTTAAGTCTTTGATTTTATTGGTTTTTTCTCCTATCTTTTAAGAGGTTTTGTTTAATGCTTAATAATTACTGACTATATTTTAAGGTGTCTTCCATGAATCTCACATTTTATAAGATATATATTCCTCGAATGCCAACAAAACAAATTGAGTGGATGTTGTTTTAGTGAATGGGTGTTGTATTAGAACAACATTTATTTTATAAGGAGAAAGGTTACCGTAGTTTAAGGATCATAGTTATTTTGCACCTGAAAATGTCATTTTGTAATACAATTTTGAAATAGAATGCAAAAATAAGAAAAATTGTATACTAACTTAAAAACAAAAAGAAAGACTTGAAACAAATAAATGAAATATGTTGCGTTGAATGATTTTAAAATTAAATGACCAAAATGGAAGTTAAGACTGCTGTTCAAAATTTCATAAAATCAAAACCATAAAAAAAATATTATAATTCAGTTTATTTGCTTTGATGTGTATGTGTTTTTGTTCTTTATCTTAAGTTTGTATATACCTATGTGCTTGTTTATTTATGATTGAATAAACATTTCTGGAATCCTAAAGAATTTCTTTAGTAAATGAATATTCTTTATGTTAGTTATATTTACATACTTACAGTGAGCAGTCAACAAGAGTTTCTTTATTACTGTAAATTCAGAAATTATTGCGAGGTTTTTATTATTGCGAATAATTCGACTGGGTGAGTATCGCAAAAATAAGAACACGCATTCTAATATCTGATACATACATGTATATCTGTTTGCAGATATTCCTGAAATAGCAATAATCAAAATAGCATTTTGTCAATTCTTCAAAAAAAAATCGAAATAATAAGTGTACACAATAATTTATGAATTTACAGTAATTCTCATCACAAAGAAGATGACCTCATTTGAAACATTTACAAAATATTTAAATATTGCAAGTGATAAAAACATGATGATAAAACCTTGAATTTTGATTCATCCTCATACTTTATGTCCTCCTATATAAGAGATTGACAAAAGACAACCTGCATATATATATTATGTACAATTATACAGTTTTGAAATCATAGGTTGAAAATGTCACTTAATATTTTAAACGGAAAACTATTGACAGTTAAGACAATTTTAGATGAGAAAATCCTTCGTTAATAACTTCCAAACAATGCTCTGGTGTTGAAATGCCCCAGAGTGCTTCCTGTGTGCCAAGCACAAAACATGAAATGTTCAAGTTTGATTAGGAAAGCAGTCCGTTTATGAAATTGCCACTAATCAATTTAGTTAATCGAGCATATAGCAAGAGGCTATGTGTTTGTAGTTCTGTATGAAAATAAGAAGATGTTGTATGTTTTTTTAAACATGTGGGGTAAATTATATGACTATATAAAAAGAGTTGTTATATGGTTGCCAATGAGACTACTATCCACCAAAGTTCAAATGAAATGGATGTAAGCAATTGTAGGCAACCGTACGGCCTTCAACAATACCCATACCGTATAGTCGACTATAAAAGGCTCGGCATGAAAATATGAAACAAATGTGTCGTAAATATGGGCTTGGGCTAAGTGACTTTAGACCGTAATGTTATGTAATTGTATCCCGGACTTTCGCGCACACTATTGTAATGTAACGTAACGCTATTGTTACGTATCTACGAATCATAAAGCATCTTAACTAGCAAGACGTTATTTTCTTTACACAAGTCTAACAAGTTAATAACCCTCAGGATATTGGTGCCGTGACCACTACGTGCCATACTTTAGTAAAGGCACAGTTTCAACAATAATTATCGCAAAGAATCGTGTTGCACCGTTGAAAGTAATAACGTTACCGAAATTAGAATTAATTTAATGGCTGCAGTGATCCGAGCACGACTCGCAAAGATGTAATCAAAACTTAAGAATAAAAGATCAGTATTTTGGATCGATAGTCAGATAGTTCTACATTGGCTTACCTCATCGAAACAGCTAAACAAGTTTTTAAAAAATCGTGTTGATGAAATTAAATATGTTACTGAAACTCATGAATGGAAATATGAACCTACAGAAATGAACCCAGCTGACCTAAAAACACGTGGAATAACTGCATCTCAATTTTAGGATTAGACATTATTGGATAAATGGACCACAGTGGATAACAGATGAGCCGAAATGGCACACGTGGACCGGACATGTGGAAATTTGCACTCGGCTAACAAATATCACAGAAACAGAGACAAATCGATAAAACGATAAAAACCCAAGTGATCCGCAGGAATATCACAGATCATAGTATTCTAATTTACAATAATTTAATTTTGGATGTAACACGCCTTCTGATTGGCTGAAAGTGTTTTGTCTATCAGCTCTAAAATAAATTTTGTCATGTGACCGTGACGTCATCAACGTGTTTATCATGATTTACTCCTTTTAGAATTAAATTATTAGGAATGACTACGAAATCTACATGCAGGAGTCGAACAGACAATAACACAGATACGACAAGCATATTGGATACCAGCAATTCGACAATGTGTGAACAGTGTCTTGCGTAAATGCCTACAATGCCTGAAAATTGGTAAACCGTGTAACAGACCGGAACCACCACCAATACCAAAGGATCGAGTAAAAGACACCATACCATTTTACCGGGGTACTACCGGGATAGATTTTGCCGGACCTCTACACATCAAGGATACATCAACACAACCGCGGAAGGTATACATACGTTTATTCACATGTGTATGTATACGAGCTATACATTTGGAACTTGTAAATGTTTAGTCATTAAACAGTTTTATTTTAGCATTTAGACGTTTTATTAGTCAAAAACAAACACCACAAACTGTTCATTCCGATACCGCACCTACATTTGTAGCCGCATCGAATGAATTCCACAGACAACTGAATTTGCACATCAACTGAAAATTCATTCCAAAGGCCCCTTTGGTATGGCGGTTAGTGGGAACGGTTTATTGGCTTGACGAAAATGACATTTAAGAAAGTTTTGGTAGAGCGCTCGTCAGCGAACACTCTTTGAGAATAATACTTACGGAGGCTGAAACTATTATAAAAAATCGCCCATTTACATATATATCTTCAGACATGAGGGATCCCAAACCATTGACACAGTATCATCTTTTACAAGAAGAATTATTTTGACGACAGAGATGCATACCGACATACACAACGCGAATATTCAAGGACATGAAACAAGAACAGCAAACAAACTATTTGAGAGAAAAGGACTTTTATTATACCTCTTTGTAAAACGTTGGTTTAACAAATATCTGACCGGATTACGTGAATATCATCCAGCCTCCGGAAAACATAATGGACAAGTTAACATCGGTAATGTAATTCAACTAGAAAGTGAATCTCCACGACTTTTATGGAGATTAGGAATAAAGAAGACGTGATCAAAGGAGGTGATGGACTTATGCAGCAAAACTACGGACTTCTAGATGACTAGTTACGACACGACCTATTGTTAAGTTACATCCATTAGAATTATAGTTACTGGTGAATAAAGGACTGTTAAGTGATTTTGTGAAGGACAGTTAACGTAATGTGAAATTTTACAAAACTTTCAGTGTGATTTATTTATAGAACTTTAATTGTTTTGATTATTTATCATTTTAAAATAATTTAATTTCTTTTGCATTTTAAGGCCCACCAGAATGTCGTAAATATGGGCCAAGAGAATTTACAACGTACTGTTATGTAATTGTTTCTCGGATTTTCGCGCACACTATTGTAATATAACGAACGCTATGGACACATATCTACGAATCTTTAGAATTATAAAGAATCTCAACTAGCAAGACGTCACTTTCTTTACATAAGTCTATCAAGTTAATAACCCTCAAGATAAAATGAATTGAGAAAACAAACGGACTAATTTAACAATTTACCAAAACAAATATGACAGACATGAACCAACGACAACCGCTGAACTACGGGCTCCTGATTTCGGAAAGGCACATACAGAATGTGGCGTGGTTAAACATGTTTGAAGGCTCCAACCCTTCCCTAACCTGTGACAGTGGTGTAACGGCACAACACAAGAACAAATTATACATAACAATAAACCAAAAATATATATATGAGAAACAGCAATAAACAACAATCACTCAATAACAGGATCCTGACTTGGGACAGGCACATATAGAAAATGGCGGGGTTAAACATGTTTGATGGCGCCAACCTCCCTAACCTAAGACAGTGGTGTAAAGGTACAACATAAAACAATCCATTAAAATCAGTTGAAAAGGCCTTAACTCTTAAGATCGATACAAAAACAAGAACACAGACCGGACGTGGCGGGTACTTATACATCCCTCGTAATAAAAAAAACAAGTACAGATCTGAGAATACTCGCAGTTACTGACAGCTAATTCAAAGCCAATACTTACTAATAATAGCTCATTTAATAGGCCTTTAAGGTAAGCCAAGTAAAGAAGAGTCGATAGTGCACCGCCTTGTGCATTTTGACGGGTACTGTTACATGTTGATTGACGTAAACGGCATTTGTTATATCGCTTTAACAATCAGGAATCACTTGTTATAGTTTACCATTTATCCCGTGTCGGAACAGTTTGTAAATAAGGCCATTATGCCACACCGCATCAAACGCAGGCGTACGGGAACTGTCTAAAACGCAACGT
The DNA here is from genome assembly GCA_017311375.1 of Mytilus coruscus. NCBI lineage: Eukaryota > Metazoa > Mollusca > Bivalvia > Mytilida > Mytilidae > Mytilus > Mytilus coruscus. The sequence continues at coordinate 38,429,626 of CM029602.1, forward strand.
ACAATTTGCAGCCTAATTCTAAAAGGTATTAATATGAAGTTTTTGGAAGTTAAAGAGGTAGTAATACAACTAATTACATTTAGAAAACCTTGCTGTTGTGAATTTGGGAACACATTTTTTCCAAGGAGATTGATAGTCGCTTCTTTCATACAATTTCAAACGACTTATAAAGTATTGCCATATAGTTTTCGGGCGCTTGTTTGGACTTATCTTTTGCCTTTTCACTGGAATCAATATATATTTATATCATGCTCTCAACACGAAAGAGTACTTCCGAATCGTATCACTGCATTAAAAATACAAAGAATAACTGTACGTAGCTAGTTAACAGCCCCTGTATCTCGTGTGTTCATTTACAGTTTGTCATATCCTGGTGCCTCTCGTTTCTAATCACGGTTCAAAAACAAATATGGAACGCTATACGAATTAGCGTGTTTTTGTCTTTGTTGGCAGATCAATGAATGTAGGCATTCAAGGAATAAACATATGTTACCTGTAAATAAATATTAAGTGTTTGTACTTTGTTTTTTTTTTTTTTTGTTTAGAAAAGTCTAATATATATTTTCAAAGGTTGACGTAAGTTGGAGACACCCACTAATGATATATTTCAATTATAACGTACGTTAATCTGATTTAAGTAAACGTGTATGGTACAATGTAACTGTCATCCATTGAGCACAATAATAAGTTTGGGTGCTTTCATTCAAATTATTAATCATTTCTGATCTACGGTTTGTAAAAGCATATACAGTAAGACTAAACACGAACAATATTTTTATTATGATATTAAAACTTTACGGGTTTATAGATATGTATGTCTAATTTGATTGAACATTTCTGTAAGAAAACAACGAAAAACCAAATATTTCATGGACATGTATATCTGGTTTTTTTCATATAGCACCTAAATTGTCCCAGTTGTATCTTAAAATATAAATAAACTGTTCATACAGAGATATGTCTCGCCTTTTTGTTAGTTTGACAGTAAAATGCAAATGTTGAAATTAGAATAGAAATACTTTAACCATGACTGAAAGTATACCGCTGAACAATCTCCATGGAAATGAGATGTGCCAATGCTAATACAACTGCGTGCCAAATATTGACCTACCGCTAGTGGTTCCCCATCAACTAACATAATCACAAACTAATACATGTAAACTAAGCAAAGGTTTCAAAGTCAATAGACCATGACTGATCGAACGGGGCCAAATAATCTCCACGGAAATGAGATGTGTCAATGCTAATACAACTGCTTACCATATATCATTGACCTACCACTAGTGGTTCCCCATAAACTGACCTAATCACAAACTAATACATTGTAGACGCAGGCGCCGTCGCGGACGCCGGAAACAGCATACCTATGTCTTGTTTTGACTCCATCAAGACGAGACAAAAACTACTACAGAACCCATGGAATGGAGGCTATAGGACTGTACTAATTTATCATCCGACAAATTATTTCAGTATATACACAACATTGATATCTATAAAAAAATATATTTCTTGACATTTTTTCAAAATTATTTGCCTAAATAAAGGATATTTACGTCCAAAGTTAATGGTAGTGCGCATAGATGTAATGAACTGCTAACTGCATTTATTACTGCACAAAATGTAAGAATCGGACTCGAGCAAAAATTTGAGATACTTAAACTTTTGTACACTTCTATCGCACTGATCTGACCACATTCAATTGTTGAATTATACACCGTTTATTTTAGTATGTACATTTAACAATATACTGAACATTGTTTGTACCATGATTATTACTATCTACCACTTTAAGCGCAAATTATGAATTTCGATTTTGCTGCATGCAACCACATGGAAAGCAACGTCTAAATGGCTCGCCGTTATAGTTGTGGTGAGAATGGGTATAAAGAGAAAGAATATACCAATGGGACAGTAGTGCAACAAAATAGACAACACCATAGCAAAATACAAGAATGTGTCCATAGTACACGCATGCCCCACTCGCACTATCATTTTCTATGTTCAGTGGACCGTGCAATTGGGGTCAAAACTCTAATTTGGCATTAAAACTAGACAGATCATAGGAACATGTGTACCAAGTTTCAAGTTGATTGGACTTCAACTTCATTAAAAACTACCTTGACCAAAAACTTCAACCTGAAGCGGGACATACGGACGAACGGACAATTGGACGAACGAACGGACGGACGAACAAACAAACGAACGGACGCACAGACCGAAAACCATAATGCTCCTTTACTATCGTAGGTGGGGCATAAAACGAGAGAGGACAACAACAATAACAAAACATTACATGGAAAATCAAAGACTTAGCAACAGGGACCCCACCAGAAACTGGAGGAACTGAGGTACATCGGAAGTGTAAACAGTTATTGCTCTACATGTGTTGCACCAGTCGTGTTGATCAAGTAAATAAAATAAACTGAATCACTTGCAATTGGAAACCGTGATGCAATCTCTTCCTTGTCAGCAGTAACCTTCTTTCCATGAAATCATGAAATAATGATAATATTTAAAATATTAATAATAAATATAACAGTCAAAATAATATTGATAAAGAAACAAAGTAAAACAAATGAATGTTTTATAAAAAATCAATGCAATACTCGTGTGTGCTGTTTCATAAGGGCTGCCATAACCGACCCTTACAACTGATATAAGTAAATTGTATATATTAGGCTTAAAATGTATTAGAACCTATAATATTACTGGATATCAACTCGAGCTATTTAATTTCAATACAGTATTAAACGAGCCTATGGCGAGTTTATTATTCAGTACTATCTAAATTAAATAACGACAGATGATTTCAAGCGATTTCAATTGTCACGAGTTGTTGAACCTATTTCTCTTATGGTGAATATTCTTGTTGTGTTAAACAGAAAAGTAAGAAACTCTTTGATCTAGAAAGGGTGAATGTTTTCTTTAGCTATGTTGCCATTTAGGAAATGTACATTGTTTTGACCTTTGAAAGTCATCAATGGCCGTACGAATAGCCAATGGGACTGTTGCAATATTGTTTCTTGATGCTGGATAAGTCAATCAAATTAATACATTTCTCGTATCACACTCCGTCCGTTGTTGACGGAAATATCTTCATGCGAAAAATACATAAAGGCCACCACCATAAGAGAATAACAGTTATTTACTTGCACAGCATCATGTACTAATTAAAAATTGGTTATTTAAACAAGGTTTTGATTTTGAAAATATATAAAGTTAAAATCCTTTATGATGATTAAAGGATCTCTAGGTTTTACTAAGTCGACAATGATTAATACATTTTTTCGTAAAAGCATTTACAAAAGTCCGTAGGGACAGACGTTTATCACAGCTGCTGTCGTTTTTAATAATGTCACTTTCTTTGTGTATTTTAAACAATGAATACACACGTGTGATTTTTTAAATGTTGGTTCATTTATATGTTTCGGAATATTTCAAGTATGGCGTCCATTTTGCGGAACTAGTACTATGCATTATTATTAAGAAGCCAGCTGAAGCCCGTCTCCGTGTTTGGGATTTTCTCGCTGCGTTGGCGTTGGGCTGTTGTCTGCTCTTTGGTCGGGTTGTTGTCTGTTTGACACATTCTCCGTTTCCTCTCTATTCTATATAATTATATATTATTTGATGTAATAAATTACAATATACTCCCTCCTTCTTTTTTAATCGGGACAAATATCGTTTTAGGACAAATTAGTCTATTTTGTTTAAACCATAATTGATTCCAGAACATGACGCCCCTCTCCTTTACTTGGAATCAAATCCTTCCTTGATATAGCACTTCCATGTGACAATAAACATGTTTCATGTCTCAAAACGTATAGATTAATACCACGTAGAGATATGAACATAGATGTGAAGTTAAGGGCATAAATACAAAATATGTATGATATGACCTTATTCACTTTACTCTTTACTTTTTCGGAATAACGTTTACGAATTTTTTTTTGTTTGTTTTTTTTTATAAATAAGAATTTTTAATAAAAGTACATGTAATATCTTTTCCATAGATTTTATAGCCAGTTGTTGAGTTAGGTTACAGGATAAGGTATGATAAACATTAGTTATAAAACTCATTAATAGTATGATTATTTTCCTATACACCATGTCGATGATAAAACTCATCTACTTTTATTCATGACAATTCTAAACCCGAATAATTCAGTCCCTCCCCTTGATCGACTATCCAACTCTCAGAGATGTAGTCATCGTAGAGCAGCGGAATTTTACTTTTGCATTATTCGGGTTAATCAATTCTCGAAACTAAAGTTTTCAACGAAAAAGCTATGAAGTTTTCTAAATTATTTAGTGACCGAAAATGTTCCGTTGACAATTTTTGAAAACTTAATTGATATAACATCCAAGGCTGTCATTCGGTATATCGAGAAAAATGATCTTGAAAGAATAAGTAACGGTGGTCAAGTATTGCGATTGGATCGTGAAAGATCTGGTATAGGCTCGTGAAGGAAATGTTATCGAGAAGACACATGCAGCGTCAGTAAATAATCTAATTTAATGAATTATAATAACAAATATCGGAAAAATAAAATTGTCTGTCAAAATGGTTCAATGTAATGATCAGTACTCGAGAAAAATTAAGTTTCAAAAATACATCGGTTTTTACAAAAAAAAAAAAAAGGAAAATTGCTCATCAAAATTCCAAAGAAATAAAAATGTAAACAAACATGATTTTTTTTCATATTTTGAATGCATAAACTACTTTTCTCTTAAAAATATCGTTTCGTATTACTTTTTTAAAGGTCCTTAAAGTTATTTTTTTTTTTTTAGTTTAATCAAAAACTTTGCAAAAATGGGAATATTTGTAAAAATTTGATATTTCGGATCGTGACAGATCGGGTACCGCTTTTTGATGATCGTGAAATGGATCGTAAAAGATCTGTTGCCGCTTATACGTTATTACAAAAATCCACGAAAACGATCAAATCATTCTTCTAAGGGGTGACATGATACTTTATATTTGCATTGGTATAGCAGAAGATTGGATTTGCATGACTTATTTCGCTTCACTTTTGTTTGTGAATAGGGCTATGATGGTTCAATGCCATTGGCTCTGATTATTTGATAATACCGACTAGTTGCCTTATAATAATATTAAGTCCGTCTTTCTGTCCTGCATAAGTTTTATGTCGTATGAAAAGTTAAGTTTGTCTCATTTGATTTCCGTTAGTTTTTATGCACGTTCATATCTATAGAACGAAGATACTTGTTGTTTTTTGTACAAATTAAGAAAAAAAACTTTGTTTAAAAAAACGCAGGACAACAACGGTCATATTCCTGACTTGTCACAAGCATTTTCCTTAGAAAATGGTGGTTTAAACCTGGCTTTCTAGCTTGCTAAAACGTCCACTTGTATGACAGTTTTTTTAATGTTCCGTAATATTGCCAAATTGGTTCAGCAACACAAACAGACATAATTGATTAACGTGGCCATAACTGGGATCCAGAAGCCAAAACTGTTTAAACGTACGTCACAGACATACAATACATCTGAATTAAAAATTTTCGTAAATATAAATCAGCATGCAGACAACTTATACGTTCAGGTATTTCACATCCAATATTTTATGGTAATATTCTTTACAAAGCATAAAAATGTTGGCATTCACCTCAAAAGCTAACCATACCTTTAAACAGACTTATTCGGAAGGGATATACATTGTAATTACGATACTGTTGTCAGGTCATTAAGGATTGCATATTTTGGTATTGATATTGATTCACTCATAGGGTCTTTGCATCGGAAATAAACACATTTATTCTAAAACCAGTTGTTGGCATGATACGGGTTATGTTCGTTTCATATATTTTATGATGGTATGATACTAAACCCCTAACGGGAGGGATTGTACCTGATTTTCAACTTCTTTTAAACTGAGTTTTACTGTGCGTATTGCTATGTGTTTCTTTATTCTACATTGGCTAGAGGAAAAGGGGAGGGTTGAGATCTCACAAAACATGTTTAACCCCGCTGCATTTTTGCGCCTGTCCCAAGTCAGGAGCCTCTGGCCTTTGTTAGTCTTGTATGTTTTTTTAATATCATAGTTCCTTTATATGTTTTGGAGTTTAGTGTGACGTCCATTTTCACTGAACCAGTACACAATTTTATTTAAGGGGCCAGCTGAGGACCACCTCTGGGTGCGGGATTTTCTCGCTCCGTTGAAGACCCATTGGTGGCCTTCGGCTGTTATCTGCTCTTTGGTCGGTTTGTTGTCTCTTTGACATATTCCCCATTTCCATTCTCAATTTTATTCAAACACACTAACAATAAAATCAAACAAAGACACCAACAAAAAAGTTTTTGAAGTTGAGAATGCAGTCAGTATAGTAAAGCAAAATTACATATACACTTTCCCGATAAATACAAAATAAGTAAAACATAAATACAAGGGAATATAAAATCAAAACAACACTATAAGCTCCTGAATACTGAATATCATATGAGTTGAGAAATGTATAATCCATACGCGAATGAAGTTGGTAAATTGCTGCTAAGGTGAGGAAAATCATCTCGTTTGTCATACAGACTCGAGTATTGAGATGACCGCTGTAGTCAAATTCGGGTTATATGTGCCTAAAATGAGGCTGAGGAAGCTGTATATGTGGTGCCTGTAATATCAGGACTAATACTTGGACCCAATCAAAAAACTTTGTATTGTTAATGGAAAGAACATCTTCAATATACTTATATATTAGTACATGTATGTAAGAATAAATGATATAGCTTCTTTGATCTAACCCATACGAAAACAAAAACGTACACATTAAGATAACTCCAGGGGAAGACCACCAGACCCCTCTCGCTTCACTCATTCGTGGATGCTTTTAGCATTATAAATACAAAGATATAACTGTTCGACAATTTACGCTCTTAGAGGTCTTATTATCTTAGATGCCTAGTAAGGACTGCCTCTTAAATGAAAACAGGTCTAGATATGCATGGATCTATATACATATATATGTTGTCTCCCACGATCAAAATAATGCGTTGCCTGATCTTTCACGATCAATTTTGATTAAAAATCAACAAAACTACACTATTTTCAAAAATAATACGAACTTCTTCAAGGAATAACATACTTATATTTTACTGAACTATCTGACACACTAAAGATTAAGTTTCAAATATATCATGATATATTGGAATGTGACCATTATAGATACAAAACGTATTTTTCTTTAATGATTCTTATAGGATCGTGTGTCGCCTTTGTGTTTTCTTAAAAAGTACTGCATTTTTTCTTTAACGTAGTGCACAGTATTATCAAGAAAGTTGGATCATTTTGACGGACATATTTCTTTTTTCTGATTTGTTCCACCTTTTGAAAATACAGCAGATTTTTCACCGATTTTTAAGTAGCATTACACTTAATTGCATTCACGATCCGATACCAGATCTTTCACGATCCGATATCGCAATGCTTGACCACCGTAAGTTATTCCTTCACGATCATTTTTCTCGATACACCGAATGACACCTGTGACACAAGAGATATTCAAATTTCCGTTATCCAATTTGCTAAAATTTTACAGTGCCTCATTTTCGTCTGTACAATGTTATAGTGTAATGTTTTTTAACTTACGCCCAACACATAATACGTGCATAAATTTACATACACAGAGTGGAGAAGGAGGGGTGTTTGTCGAGAAAAAAAAAACATTGACTCCCGGGTTCCCGAAATAGTAAAGTATTTTTTCCTGGACCTGAGTCCCGATAAGCGTAAAAATCCAGAATAACGGCAAAAATAAAGTCCCGATCCCAAGGTTCCCGAAAAGTCCCTTCCACCCCTTAGCACAGCAATTTGAAAAAAAATTGTTTGAGTATCGTTTATCCTTACTGAAAGTAAACGTATGTACTGCCTTCCAGGTAACAAAAAAAAAAAAATATTTAGACTAAGGGTGTCCTTCGACGCAAATTTTACACAAACGTGTCAAATAAGTTTGCAATTTTTAATCAATTTTGCATGTTCAGTAGCAAAAATGTGTAGCGCTGAATAGCGTTGTAATTATATTGATTGATTGTTGTTCGACTAAAGTCCAATGGCAAATGTTTCATGCATATTGCGGACGAGAATAATTTAACATTTAAAGCAACGGGTACGGTTTTGCATAGTCGGTAAACCGAGAGCCAAAACTTCTTCAGCCACTGAAGCATGAGGACAAGAGGGAAGAACATATTTTACATGCAGAGAGAGTGCATGACACCCCTCTATATGAGGCATCAGTGATATATTTATAAACGTTCATCAATTCCATTTGGACGTGGCTACGCATTTATATATCTCAGTAAACGAATGTCTGACTTCACCAAGGAGGGGAGAAGTCACTTTTGCTGTTTCACTTTCTATCTATCTTCTAAAGCTTCCTAGGTGATAAGCAAAACAAATATAGTAAAAAAAACATTGCTTACAAATCCTATTTGGTGTTAAACATCGTCATTTACGGGGTGTATCTCTAATCATCAGCTATTTAATAAAGCCACACAATACATTCGTATGGCCACGTTAATCAGGAGCCTGTAATTCAGTGGTTGTCGTTTGTTGCTGTATATCATATTTGTTTTTCGTTCATTATTTTGTACATAAATCAGGCCATTAGTTTTCTCGTTTGAATTGTTTTTACATTTGTCATTTCGGGTCCTTTTATAGCTGAGTATGCGGTATGGGTTTTACTCATTGTTGAAGGCCGTACGGTGACCTATAGTTGTTAATGTCTGTGCCATTTGGTCTCTTGTGGAACGTTGTCTCATTGGCAATCATACCACATCTTCTTATTTTTATATTTACCAAGACAAAGAGGATAAAAAATCAGTGTGCATATATCCAGGCGATGGCGAAATTTTACCAAATTCCATTGATAAGAAATACACTGTATCTATTAACCCTTCAAAATTTAAGATAATAGTCTGTAAGGTGAATTTATAAATAATATTTTATAGTTTTCTAATTTGATAATTAGATATAAGAAGATGTGGTATGAGTGCCAATGAGACAACTCTCCATCCAAGTCAAAATTTATAAAAGTAAACCATTATAGGTCAAAGTACGGTCTTCAACACGGAGCCTAGGCTCACACCGAACAGTAAGCTATAAAGGGCCCCAAAATTACTAGTGTAAAACCATTCAAACAGGAAAACCAACAGTCTAATCTATATAAAACGAGAAACGAGAAACACTTATGAACCACATCAACAAACGACAACTACTGAACATCAGATTCCTGACTTAGGACAGGTGCAAACAAATGCAGCGGGTTTAAACGTTTTAATGGTACCAAACCTTCACCCTTTTTCTGAAACAATAGTGTAACATCACAACATAGAATGACACACTATAAAATATCAACTGAAATAGCTTAACTCAATCAAAGGACATATTAACACCATTGAACATACACAGAAGAAATAAATTTGACCTATGATACAATGTAAATTCAAAATAAATAAACCAGCAAATACTATGAGTGCTATTTGAATGATATACAAACAACATTAAGGTATAATATTTACCGCCATCAAATTACACAGACTGAATACATTTATTACCTAGTAACCCAGAGTTGTGTTTCAGTCAGCAGTTGACAATATATTACAAGTTACATTACAGGATAAACATGATAAAGCCTTAAATCTAGGCGATGTCAAATTGAACAATTTTTTTTCATGTTAATTAATCCATTCAATATATCACAGCCTCTTATGTGCATCCCTGTTAGTAAGGATTAGAAAGTGTAAAGACTTATGAAACTTTTAAATAAAGCATTACTATAAGGGCAGTGACCAAAGAGATAAATTAATTAAAACGGAAACATGTATTATTGTTTTAGGACCTCATAGAATAATTATACTGTAATTTTGAAAATTTCGCGTAAAAGATATGACAATGCGTTCTGATGTCCATTATAGTTTAACTTCATATTTTAAAACTTACAGAAGTTTTTTGTGAAAATTCATTTTTCATAAAACAGTGGAGACTTTAAATTTTAAAGAAAGTTTGGCCAGTTTCCATTGCATTTATTTCACATCATGGCAATTTCTAAAAGTCATTCGATAATTCCTAAACAAAAGAGAATCAAAATCTGATATGTGAATGTGTACTTTTTAACAACTTTTTCTGTATTTTCATACATTCTAAATGCATAACTTGAAAGGTTGTCCAAAACATGTTTTCCCATATTTGTTTCAAAAGATTAACAAAACAGTTTTAGAAACGTTCATGCATTTGTTGATTAATATTTATTCATTTGCATGTACCTTGCAATTAATGCAGTTTTATACATTTACATTGTACTTTTTGTACCTAACAAAAATTATGTAATTTGGTTTCAAATTAAGATAACTGTAAATCAGCATGTTGAAAGAGGAAAATGAACTTTTGACTGCAATTTGATATTGAAAATAAATAGACTTATAAAATCAATAAGATTGAGATATAGATATAAAGATCAAATTAAATAAGCCTTAACATTTACAATTTTTCTAAATGTTAAATTTGCAAGAAAGACCCTAAATTTTTTATAGGAATACCAGTTGTATACATATTCCAAATACTGAAGT